>PVKS010002949.1:0-72041 GCA_004027875.1 Aplodontia rufa | reverse complement strand
AAAATAGGATGGGGATATAGCTCAGTGATAGAGCACAGAGCATCCCTGGGTTCAATACACACACACACAGAAAGAGAGAGAGAAAGGAAGGAAAAAGAAAAGAAACACAAAGTCAAACTGGACATGGGTCATTAATCTAAGCATAAAAACTGAAACCAAAACCTTTGAGAAGAAAATAAGAAACATCTTTGGCACTGCAAAAAAACAAAGATTTCTTAGCTAGGACACAATAATCATGAATCAAAAAATAAAACAGGTGGTAATTAAAATTAGTGGCTGGAAGTGTAGCTCAGAAATATAGTGTGTACTCAATCCCCAGCACCAAAATGAATAAATAAAAATAAAATCACCATTAAGAAAATGGAAGGTGGGATGGAGCAGTGGCTCAGTGGTTATGGTGCTTGCCTGGCATGCCTGAGTACGCAGTTTCATACCCAGCACCATGTACACAATGAAGTGCTGAAGCAATGAAAGCCACATGAAAAATTAGATAAAATTTTTTCTTTCTCTCTCACTGTCCCTTCTCTCTCAAAAAAAAAAAAAAAAAAGTTAAAATTAAAATAAAATAAAAAAAAAAAGAAAATGGAAAATTGGGAGACTGGAGCAGTGGCTCAGCAGTAGAGGGTTTGTGTGGCATGTGCAAGGAAAAACAAAAATCAGATTTTAAAAAAAATCCTAAAAAAAAAAGAAGAAGAAGAAGAAAAGAAACTGGAAAGTTGGGGTTAGAGATGTACCTCAATGATAAAAGGCTTGCCTGACATGAATGAGCTCCTGGGTTTGATTCTCAGCAACACATACACACACAAACATAAAATAGAAAGGCAACACACATACATGCTCAAAATATTCTCAAAAAAATAATATATGAAGATATCCTGCAAAATAAATTTTAACACTCAACTTTTAAAACGGGCACTTCACAAAACAGAGGACAAATGGCCAAACAGAACATAAAATGATATTCAATACCATTAATTATCTACAGAAGCAAAATTAAAATCAAGTAGGATACCATTACATACATACCAAAGGCAAAAGTTAAAAAAACTAATAATACCATATGTTAGTGAAGATGTGGAATAAAGTCAACTGTCACATATTACAGGTGTGAGTATAAAATGGTTAAACTACTTGGAAACCTTTTGGGCAATTTCCTTTAAAGTTAAACATACACATCACACTGCACCCTCCTCCATAAAAATGAAACCAGGGGCTGGAGTGGTGGCTCAGCAGTTACAGTGCTTGCCTGGAATGCGTGAGAACGTGGGTTTGAACCCCAGCACCACGTAGACAATGAAGTATCAGAGCAACACAACCTAAATTATGAAAAGTATGAAAACCTAAATTAAAAAATTGATTCTCTCTCATTGTCTCTCTCTTTAAAATGAAAAAAAGAAACCATATAGTCACAAAATAACTTGCACAAAAATGCTATTAGAAGCTTTATTTTTAATAGCCCAAAGTTGGAAACAAATTCTACCAACACGTTAATAGACTGTGACATATCAATACAATGGCATACCATTCAGGAATAAAAATAAGTGAATGAACTACTGAACATCACCACAACAAATATTTTTTTGAGAGAGAGAGAGAAAAAGAGGATCAATTTTATTATTTTTTCATCTGGCCTTTGTTTCTCTGACACTCAGTTGCGCATCTGGTGCTGGGGTTCAAACCCCGGGTCTTCACCATGCCAGGCAAGTGCTCCAACCCTGAGCCACCGCTCCAGCCTCATCACTACAACAAAAATAAATCTTTAAAATCTATTCAGCAGAGGGGCTAGAGCAATGGCTCAGTGGTAAAACACTTGCCTGGCATGCACAAGGACCTGGGTTCAAACTCAGCAACACATACACAACTAAGTGTCAGAGAAACTAAAACCAGATGAAAAGTTAAAGATGCCAGTCACCAAAGCATACACACTGTACATGATTTCATTTATATGAAGTTTTAGAGCAGGCTATGGAATCAAGAGTTATATCAATGGCTGCCTTTGAAAGGATTGACTACAAAGGGAACTTTTCTGGGTAATGAAAATTTACAATTTTCTTTTTTTCCTTTTCCTTTTGCAGTGATGGGGAATGAACTCAGGACCTCATGCATGCCAAGCAGGTACTCTACCACTGAGCTATACTCCAAGCCCTGAAATTCCCTTGTTTCTGATTAAAGTAGTAGTTACACAAATGTTTGCATGTATCAAAATTCATCATTTTGACACTGTAAATATGCGTATTTTATGGACTGAAGTGACATTTCAATAAAGCTGAATTAGAAAAAATTTGATTACTGTGGCTGGAGCAGTGGCTCAACGGTTACAGCACTTGCCTGAAATGTACAAGGATGCAGGTTCAAACCCCAGCATCACATACCCAAGGAAATGAAGGAGCAATGAGGGCCACGTGAAAAACTAAATAAAGCTGATTCTCTATCTCTCACTGTCCCTCTCTAAAAAAAAATGTTTTTTGATTCCTCAGAATTTCTTTTTAAAGAGAGTAAGAAAAAGTGAGACAGTATGTGTTAAGAGAGAGAATAAATTTTATTTATTTATTTCATCTGGCTTTTGTTTTTCCAACATTTAGTTGTGTATGTGGTGCTGGGGTTCAAACCTGGGTCCTGGCACATGGCAGACAAGCACTCTAATTGAGCCACTGCCCAAGCCCTCCTCAGAGATTTTCTAAAAATATAAACTATATCTTGGCCAGGCACAGTGGCACATGCCTGTAATTCCAAAGTCTTGGGAAGCTGAAGTAGGAGGATTGCAGGTTTGAAGCCAGTCTCAGCAACTTAGTGAGTGAGGCTCTAAGCAACTTAGCAAAAACCTGTCTCAAAATTTAAAAAAAAGGTTGGGGATATGGCTCAGTGGTTAAGCATCCATTTGTTCACTCCCCAATACAAATATATACGTGTGTGTATATATTGCATATGTTTGCATGTATGTGTGTGTGTGTGTGTGTGTATACACACACACACACACACACATATATATATAAGTTGTATAAATGATGCTCAATTTTATTCCTCTGCCTCTTCAACATTTCTTTAAGACAGACTAATTTCAACAGATGATTTAAGAGACATAGTTGCTTAGTGATTAAATAACTTTTGCATAAGTAATGCTTAGATAAAGGGAACTTAAGCAATTTATTTCCCTAAAATAAAAGCATTATATTATAATTCAGAATCTAAAACTATGTTCCCAGAATATGCAGGGACGGCTGACCTTTTGTATGTTTGTTTTTTCTATTTATATATTGTTCCAAAATCAGCTTATAAATTGCTGCTATCTACATCATCACTGAGAAATCAGAAGATGGAAAAATTTTAGACAAAAACAACCTAGGAGAAATTTTCAAGACTCTTATTATTTGCTATTTACATTTCCAACTATGATATCATTCATCTATTTCTTCATTCATTTATTCATTCTGGATAGAAATCCAGAAATGAAATTATATGGAGTTGTCCTTATCCCTGATCCTTTCTAATAAAGCAGAGGATTATTTCTCGCTAAATTAAACACAAAACAGTCACAGAACACTATAAAAAATTAACACAGTTCTCTTCATATTTTATTTAGGAACTCCATAGTATCTGGTTCAAATTCTAAAGGTCAGGGCCACTGAGTATTTAGCAAGCACAAGCTTCTCTTGGGAAACTACGCAAATATAAGGAAAGAAAGGTACAGTTTCAATTACTAAGATATAAAGCACTTAAAAATTTTAGAGCATCTGCCATATACTAAGTGGTACAACAGATATTTTTGATAATATCATACTATTTAGTCCTTACAGCTATCCAGAAAAGGTTTATATTCTTCCCGTTATACATGCAACAAAAGGGACAGTATAAGGATATATTACTTGCCCCAAATCATACAGTTAATAATTAATAGTGTTGGGGGCTGAAGTGGTAGCTCAGCAGTTACAGCGCTTGCCCAGCATGCATGAGTACACAAGTTCAAACCCCAGCACCACATGCACAACAAAGTCTCAGAGCAACGAAAGCTTCATAAAAAAAAAAAAAAAAAACTAAAAAACTGACACTATCTCTCTCTTTAAAAAAATTAATAGTTTTGGAATTAAAGTACAAAATTATACAAACCCATTATGTGCTTTTTTCACTGTACTACTATCTTTGGACTGTGTATGAATAAAATGGAGCTTTAGTAGGTAAAAAGTAAAAGTAGAATTTAGGATCAGTAAATTCAAGGCTAAAAAAGTTAACAAAAAAAAAAAAAATAGCCATCTCTCACATAAGTTGAAAAAAATCCTGCCAAAGGCCATAAAAACAAAGATCTCCACATACTCAGAAACAATGTTAATTCAATCTTAAGCTTAGTCACTTCCATAGTTAAAATGGGTTCAGTGCACTAAAACACCACTGTATGGTCTATCTCCCCATTTATATAACTTTTATTTATTAACACAACACACAAATGTATTTTGTGAAGGAGTTCTGGGGCCAATTCAACTTTACCTGGACTTTAATACCTAATGTTACCTTCTTTTTTTTTTTTTTTTTTTTTTTAAGGGCTGGGGACCAAACTCGGGGCCTTGAGCATGCTAGGCAAGTGCTCTGCCACTGAGCTAAATCCCCAACCCATGATGTTACCTTCTTAAACAAGTCACCTCATGTTTGCAAATCAATTTCTTCCTCTATATGTATGATGAACTGGGGTGTAGCCTAGTGGTAGTGCACTTGCTTAGCATGAACAAGGTCCTGGATTCAAACTCCAGCACAGAAAAAATAAACAATGATATTACCTATCTTATAGGACTGCTTGAAAAAATTAAATAAACTAATATGTATAACAGACTTACAACTCCAAGCACACCATACATGCTCAATAAGTATCAATTAATATTATCTTCATAACCTACTTTGTGCCAAAATCAGGACTCCTATGCTACACATACATAACTGTTTCCTGATCCCCTTGCTGGCTGATTAAAATATTATTGTTCTCCTCTTAAATCTCTTTGCATTTACAATCTGTGTGACTATGGTCAGGTTCCCTACCTCACTCCTTTGAGCTATTCTTCACCTATAAAAAAGGTAGTACTTCCTCTCATACAGTTTTTGAGAGCGCTGAATGAGAGAATGCACATAAAATACTCAGTAGCACCTGGCATGTAAGCATTCAAAACACTCAAAATATGTTGGCTACCACAATGAATATTACAATGCCATGAAATTTCTGGTCATTATGAATACTTCGTGTAAAAAAAAATCCTTACAATTTCCTTATGATATGAACATGACTAGTAGAAAGACTTGTGGAGAGAAGACAGTCACGCTAAGTTGGCCTTGAACTTGTGATCCTCAGCCTCCTGAGTAGCTTGTATTAAAGGCATGTGCCACCAGGCCTAGCTGCAAGGGGTTACTTACTATCAATCCCACTTCTACATTCTCAATTAAAAGAATATTCAGAGGGCTGGAGCAGTGGCTCATTGATTATGGTGGTTGCCTGGCATGCACGAAGACACAGGTTCAAACTCCAGCACCAAGTACACAATGAAGTGTGGGAGCAACAAAGGCCACATGAAGAACTAAATAAAACTGATTCTTTCTCTCTTTCTCTCTCTCTGTCCCTCTCTCTGTTAAAAAAAAAAGATTCTCACTGTCCTCTGTTAAAAAAATTATTCTCTTTCTCTTTCTCACTGCCCCTTATACTGTTTAAAAAAAAAAAAAGAAAAAAGAAAAAAAGTATATCCAGACACATGGAGAGGTGGTAGAGTGTTTGCCTGGCATGAATTTGACCCCCAGTACTGCATACACAAATAAATAAAGGAAAAACATAAACCAGATTTAAAAAGTTATCTCTTGCTCTCTTAAGAAAGAAAGAAAGAAAGAAAGAAAGAAAGAAAGAAAGAAAGAAAGAAAAGGTTATCCAAATACAGCCAGGTGCAGTGGCACATGCCTACAATTCCAGCGACTCAGGAGGCTGAGGCAGGAGGATCTCAAGTTCAAAGCCAGCCTCAGCAACTTAGTGAAGCCCTAGCAACTTAGTGAGACCCTGTCTCAAAATAAAACATAAAAAGAGCTAGGGATGTGGTTCAATGATAAAGCACCCCTGGATTCAATCCCCAGTACCAAAAGAAAAAAAATATTAAAAAATAAGTATATCCAGGGCTGGAGTGGTGGCTCAGCAGTTAAGGTGCTTGAGTACACAGGTTTGAACCCTAGCACCATGTATACAATGAAGTGCCGGAGCAACAAAAATCCTATGAAAAACTAAATAAAACTGATTCTCTCTCTTTCACTGTTCCTCTTTCAAAAAAAAAAAAAAGGTATATCCAGATGCAGATTGTGTTTCTGCCATTCATCCTCAGAACATAATGGAAAGTAATTAATTACATTTAAATATATCCCTTAATACATACAAATCTTTTGATATGTAGGTATTTCCTGCAACAACCAAAAATAAATAAATTTGAGAATTTTTCACATAAAAAACTAATTTCCTTCACTCTGATTTATTTTGTCCTTTTATCTTCTTGGATGATGCACTAATTATCCACTTAACACACATTTGTATTACTAAACAGTGAAATACATATGTGTTATTTTAACAGGTATTATTTCACTGTTTCTCTTTTATTTTTTAAGAGAGAAACAACTTTATTTAGTTTTTCACATGGCCAACACTCAGATGTGTACGTGGTGCTGGGGTTTGAACCCAGGTCCTCGTGCTTGCCAGGCAAGCGCAGAAACCGCTGAGCCACCTCTCCAGCCCTCAATGTTTCTTAAGGGTAAGAAATTCTAAAGCAGCTCCATTAGGTCGTACTGGCTCAGCTTTTATTCATGACCTCATAATGACTATGTCATTTCAGAATGCAATCATATCAAAGTTTGACTGGTTTAAGGAACCACTTACAAGCTAACTCACATTGTAACTGGCAAGAGGTATCAGTTCTTCACAAGACGGGCTTCTTATACATCTACCTACAAGAGAGCAGCTGGTTTTCCCCAGAGTGAATGGGAGGAGGGGAGGAAGAGAGGAAGGGAGCAAGGGGGAAGAGAGAGGGAAAGACAGGAAAGAGAGAGAGCACAAGCAAGAGCAAGCATCTCAGCAGTTGCAGTGTTTGCCTGGCATGCATGAGGACCTGAGAACTAGGGTTCAAACCCCAGCACCACAAACATAACTAACTGTGGGAGAAACAAAAGGCCAGATAAAAAAATAAAACTGATTCATTCTCTCTCTCGGGGAAAAAAAGAAAAAAAAATGACATAGTGCAACTTGCCAAATTGTTGGTCACAAAGATCAACACTGGTACAATGTGGGAAAGAACTACAAAAGGCTATAAATAATAGGAGGTAAGAACCTTAGAAGCTGGCTGCCACAAATGACTAGTTAATTTTCAGTCTTTTTCATTTCCAATACATTTAAAGCCATAAATATTCCTAATACAGTAATTAGCCTCCTGTCAAGTTCTGAAATATACTTTTATCAATTTAAAATTTCTAATTTTACTTTACTTGTTCTTGAATCAAGGTTTATTTTAAAAGTGTATTTCTTCCTTTCTTCTGATTTTTAAAAATATTTTTGCTATCAATTTCTTCATTAACTATATTCTAGCCAAAAAACATACTCTATTATTTGAATAATTTGAAATCTGTTGAAACTTGCTTTAAGGTCTATTATATCCTTATTCTTTGTAAATATCTATCTATGTGAGCTTGAAAGGGTGTTAAGTCCACATGAATACATTATATCAGATTTATTAATCCTATTATTTAAAGCTTCACTGTTTCTGTTAATCAATTACTCAATATTACCAAGAAATGTTTTTTGTTTTTGTTTTGTTTTTGTTTTTGTTGCTGAGGACTGAACCCAATGGTACTTTACCACTGAGCTACATCCCCCAGCCTTTTCTGTTTTTTTTTTTGTTTTGCGTCAACGTCTTGGTAAATTGCCCAAGATGGCCTTTGAACTTGTGATTTTCCTGCCTCAGCCTCCTAAGTCACTGTTATTACAAGCGTGTGCAACCACACCTGGCTTAACATATAAGTAAAAATAAATAAATTAATAAAGGCTGGAGAGGTGGTTTGGTGGTTACTGCTTGCCTGGCACACGCAGTTCAAACCCCAGCACCACATACACAATAAAGTGTCAGAGCAACAAAAGCCAAATGAAAAACTAAATAAAATTGATTCTACTTTCTCTCTCTCACTATCCCTTTCTCTTTAAAATAAAATAAAATAAATTAGCTTTTATAATTAAAATACATTTTACAGAGCTGGAGCAGTGGCTCAGTGGTTGGAGCACTAACTCAGTAGTAGAGCACTTGCCTGGCATGTGCAATGATCAGGGTTCAAACCCCTATACCACATACACAACTAAGTGTCAGAGAAACAAAGGCCAGATTAAAAAATGAATAAAATTGATTTTCTCTCTCAGGCTAAATAAATAAATAAAATGTATTTTACAATTCCCCTTAGAGAGGTAGCTGACATATTTGTCATTGCCTATACCTGTGCAAATTAAAGTACTAAACTGCAGTTCTAACTACCAGCAATTTTGTATTAATGATATATTTTATAATCAAAGTTGTCTCAAATCTATGGCATACAAAAATTGTTCAGGTTTGATTTTAATTCTTTAATCATAGCATATTATTTTATAATCTGTGCATTCCAATATCAACATATTAAGTCTTTCCTGTTTCCCTGATCTCTTTTTGTTGTCTCCTGTTGATTCTGACTCAAGGGGCTTTTCCCTTAAGTCCCCAAGGGGAAATAAGACAGTGAAGTGGGTTTACTTCTAGCTTACTCTTATACTAAAAGTATAAGCCTTGAGATCACAAAAAAAAAATCTGTATTTCATTCTGGATAGTTTTTTGGCTTTGAATTCTGTCCACCCACAAGGTCATGGAAATGAAAGCTCAAGTTCAACAGGTAAAAGTTGTTTTCCTTTAGAGACATTCCTACTTTCACTAAAATTTTGCTTTCTAATGCTCTACTCTCTTGCCAGCCTTCCAAAGCTTTTACAATAGTTAACTTATATCCAGAAATTTGAGTTAATTTCAGAATAAAGGTTAGTTCAAACACAACATACATTATTACCATCTATACTAAGACTGCTGTTCCTTTCTACTTTTTGGTCATGCTTTATGCTTGCCTGAACCCCTTTTGCAACTATTAAGCTACTACCCATTCTTTAAAACCTGGAATGCAGGGTTGGGGATTTAGCTCAGTGGCAGAGCGCTTGCCTAGCATGCACAAGGCCCTGAGTTCGGTCCTCAGCCCTTAAAAAAAAAAAAAAAAAACCTGGAATGCACAAGGATGTGTGACACAAAACACGTATAACACAAAACTCTTAATAACTGAATAATTGTTCTAATAGTAGCAAACATGCAATATTAAAAATATCAGGAGGGGCTGGAGCAGTGGCTTGGCAGTTGCGGCACTTCCCTGGCATGCACAAGGACGTGGATTCAAACCCCAGCACCATGTACACAACAAAGTGTCAGCAACAAAAACCAGATGAAAAACTAAATAAAATTGATTCTCTCTTTCTCTCTCTCTCACTGTCCCTCTCTAAAAAAATTTTTAAATCAGAAGATCTGGAAAAAAACAAGGAAATAAAATACCTATCATTAAATATGCTGACCTGATTGATTTAAGGTGGTTATGCAAAAAAAAAAAAAAATGAAAAACATAAATATGCTTCAGCCCTAAGGTCAGAGGCAAACATAGTAGTCTTTTCCTAAAAATGGGGAATAATGTTGGAGTAATTAGACAAAACAAACTAGAAGTAGAAGAATTAGAAGGAAAAAGCAGCATCTACCTCCATGGGAGACTTTCTAACACAGAAAACAGGCCGAGAGAGGCTGGGATAGTGGCTCAGTGGTTGGAGTGCTTGCCTGGCATGTGCAAGGACCCAGATTCAAACCTCAGCACCATTTGCACTACTAAGTATTAGAGAAACAAAGGCTAGATGAAAAAATAAATAAAATTGATTCTCTCCCACTTGAAAAGAAAGAAAGAAAACAGGCTGAGGGAGCTGCTCAGTCACAAGGAAGTACGTAGCTGAGGCTAGAGCAGTAGTTCAGTGGTTGGAGCACTTGTCTGGCATGCATGAAGACCAGGGTTCAAAATCCAGTACCACATACAAAACTAAGTGTCAAAGAAACAAAAGCTAGATGGAAAAATAAATTCTTTCTCTCTCACTCTTTTTTTTTCTTTTTTTTTTTTCAGGGCTGAGGACCGAACTCGAGGCCTTGAGCATGCTAGGCAAGCGCTCTGCCACTGAGCAAAATCCCCAACCCCTCACTCACTCTTTCTTAAAAAATAAGTAAGATTTAAAACAAAGTACATAATTTCTGATACTCTTTTCAGATATAACAAAAGAAAAATGATAAGGAAAGATACTCCAAGAGTAAACAGCCAAGAGCAACACAGAAGAGTGGCCTAGGCAGGTATTTCCAAGGAACAGAACTGAGTTAAATCATGAAAGACTCCTTCTCTGAGGGTAGAAGGAGCAGACAATATTTATAGTTTTCACAACTGTTATGAATCATGTCTCCTATGAGCCTCTTGCTCTTCCCCTTTGAATAATATTGAGGCATTCGTCTCTATTGCACCACTATACATTGGGTTTGTGATGGTATCAACAGTGTCTTCCAAATGCACAGTGCTCAGTCCCAAAAGGATAACAAATGGACATGATATATATAAGACCCTGCGTTTCAAGACTGATAGCATCACTGAATGCGAGTTTTTAAGTTCTTAAGATGAACGTGAAGTACATTTTAATATGGCAGGGATATGAATGATTTTGACCAAAACACAGACTGTGGTACATTGGATTCTTGGTCCCCTTTCTTTAGTTCATTCTTTTTTTTTCTTTTCTTTTCTTTTCTTTTTTTTTTTTTTTTTTTTAGGTACCAGGGGTTGAACCCAGAGGCTTTAACCATTAACCCACATCCTCAACCCCTACTTTTTGTTTTTGTTTTTTTTGAGAAAGGGTCTAAGTTGCTGAGGCTAGCCTTGAATTTGCTATCCTCCTGCTTCAGCCTCCCAAGCTTCTGGGATTACAGGTAGGTGACATCCCTCCCACTCAGCTCTTGGTCCCATTTCTTAACTCCTCTGCAGATGTGCGGTGTAATTTTGCAGAAAGAAAAAGGAACCTGTACAAAAGGTATAACTACGGCAGTATATCAGACATAAGAACTGATCAAGGTTTAAATTTCTGAAACTAGAGTCCAAGAACATTAGGGGCTATCAGCAATATTTTCAGGGATCTCCAAATTGCAACAAGAATTTTTAAAGTTTGTTTTCTTATTTCTATTAACTTCTACATATTTTATACATATTAAAGATGACTACTTTGTTTTTTCTTTTGCAGTACTGGGGAATGCTCCCAGGGGTGCTTTACCACTGAGCAACATCCACTTTTTTATTATTATTATTATTTACTTTGAGACAGGGCCAAAGTTGCTGGCCTTCAACTTGCAATCCTCCTACCTCAGGTTCCCAAGTAGCTGGGATTAGAAGCAAGCTACATGAGGTCTGGCTTGGCATGACTACCTTTTAGCCAGTATTGTTATTCAATTTTAGTGTTCACATTTGTATTGGTATCAAGTGATCAGTGACTGTTTAATTTGTAAAGTAGGATTTTTTTCAAATTATATTTCTCTGCAAATACAGATGGGTCCTTGGGAATCTGAGAATTTTCAGATGTTCTGGTATACAAAGCAATAAAGATCCTTGATCAATTTAGTGTAAAAGTCAAGAGGAAACACTTAAAAATCTTACACAGCTTGGCAATCATTTGAGTATATTGAATTGAGTTAAAAAAATAAAACTATAAAAAATTGAGTGGCTAGAACTATAGATCAGAGGTAGAGTGCTTGTATAGCAGGCATGAAGTCCTGAATTCAATCCCATAGTGCTCCAAAAATAAACTGACAAATATCTTGTATTTTTTTATTATTTTACTACTGTTTCAGAATTGCTTTAGCTAGGGGCTGGAGCGGCGGCTCAGCAGTTACGGCACTTGCCTGGCATGCACAGGTACGGGAGTTCAAACCCCAGCACCATATACACAACGATAAAAGTCACATGAGAAGCTAAATAAAATTGATTCTCTTTCTCTCTCTCTCACCGTTCCTCTTTCTTTAAAAAAAAAAATTGCTTTTGCTAAAGACAACAATAATCTCTGAAATACTAAGTCCAATATTCTGTCCATAATGCTTTTCCTGATACATTCAGTCTGACTCTCCTGACTTCTCCCTTCATAACATCACTCTACTTTGAAGTCAACCAGTCACTTTTTTTTTTTAAAGAGAGAGAAAAAGAGAATCAATTTTATTTAGTTTTTCATGTGGCTTTGTTGCTCTGAGACTTCGTTGTGTACATGGTGCTGGGGTTCGAACTCATGTACTTGCGCATGGCAGGCAAGTGCTGTAACCGCTGAGCCACCACTCCAGCCCTCAACCAGTCACTTTTAATTCTATTTCCTTACAAACTCTTCTTCCTGAACTATCACCTTTTTTTGTTTTGTTTTTGTTTTTAAAAAGAAAAGAACAGTGAGAGAGAGAGAGAGAGACAGAGAGAGAGAAAGAGAGAGAGAGACTGACAGAGAGAATCAATTTTTATTGAGTTCACATGGCCTTAGTTGCTCTGACACTTAGTTGTGTACGTGGGTTACTGGGGTTTGAACCCGTGTACTTGTGCATGCCGGGCAAGCACCGTAACCACCAAGCCACCGCTCCAGCCCCCTATCATCATTTTTTAATAGGAAAAAAAATATTTATTACATGCCTAAGACATGAGAGTATTAGACTCCTTCTCTACCTTCTTAAATGATAACGTTCTCTGGGACTTCTTGACTTTTACCTTCTTCTCTTCTTACACTCAAACTGCCAATACAATGATTCACAAATCTTTATTTCCAGCATCAACCTTCTTTTTGAACTCCAAACCCTTATGTGGAGTATTTCTACCCAAAGGACCCTCAAGCATTGAAAATTCAAAATGCTTACCTGAAAGCGTTGTGGTATTGTATTAGCTAACTTTTGAATGGGATGCCCAAGAATTGGTTTCCAAAGCAAGAAAACTTGGAAGTTATTTAGACTCTTCCACATTTACAAATTATGCTATAGGTCCAATAATGTGCTTCCAATTCTACCTTCTACAACAGAATTTAAATTCTGATACTCAAAAGGAAAGAATAAAAAAAATTTCTTACATCTTAACAACTTTTAGAGTACTGGTAAGAACTTCAAGTCAAATCACAAAAGCAACATTTATTTCCTAAAAGTTATTCCCAGGACTATTGATAAAACATATACCCTTATTGTTTTCACATCCAACTTCCAAAACCAAACACATATTGGTATCTACTACTATTAATATTGGTATCCATTACTGTTAGGCCGTTAACAATTATATTGTTTTCTTTTCCCTCTTTTTTTGGCAGGGGTGGGCGTACCCTGGATTCAATTGAGTGTCACTTAACCACTGACCCAGACCCTTTTTATTTTTTATTTTGAGACAGGGTCTCATGAAGTTCCTTAGGACCTCGCTAAGTTTCAGAGGCTAGCTTTAAACTTGCAATCCTGCCTCAGCATCCCTAACCACTGGCATTTCAGGTATCTGCCACCACAACAGGATATTATATTGTTTTTGTTTAATGTCAAAGAATACTTCCTTCCTTACAAGATTATTATTAAGCCATAAAAAATCAAGAGCCTTTTCCATATTTTGCACACGATACTTCTTAAGGATTCAATGACGGCTCAATTTATAGGCAGATGTGTATTGATTGGTTCATCACACTAAACGTTTTACTACTAACATAAAAATTGTCAATTTTCTCATTAGAACATTCATTCCGTGTTCTTCCAAATCTATATAAAAAGAGATACCTGCCATTTTATCTGAATAAAACACCTCTAAATTCTATATTGGTTATGAAGAAAAACTTTTATTCTGAAAAGGAAGTTTACTCTAAGCTCACTGCAAAACTATCTATTTCAGTCATATTCCATATTTAGAAGGACAAAGGGCAATAGCAGGAAATGGAACATCACCAAGGTCCCAAACAAACCCTGTTAAGAGCAGGGGAAAAAAATTCAAATGATTATTTAAGATAATTTAGCACAATGCTTGAATGCAAGAATATGTAAGTACAGGTTAAAAAATATTTACGACATTCATAAGCACAGCTTCATTATTAATGATAAAAATATGAGAATGTTGCCCTCTTTTATCGTATAATTTAAAAACCAAATGGAAGGGTATGGGAATAATATCCCAGGCATAAATGAAATGTGTATTTTAAAAATACAAATAAAGGGACTGGAGTGGTGGCTCAGCGATTGGAGCACTTGCCTGGTATGCACGAGGACCCAGGTTTGAGCCCCAGCACCACATACACAACTGAGTGTCAGAAAAACAGAGGCCAAATAAAAAAATAAATAAAATTGATTCCCTCTTTCTCTCTCTCACTCTCTCCCTCTACCTTTAAAAAAAAATAATAAAAATACAAATACAAAAAGAGATCACAAGCTTACATTTCTTACTCTTAAGGTACATCTAATCAATTCACTTTCTTTTCAACAACTTTAGGAGATAAGTAAAATAGTAGTTTTTTTTTCCCATTTGACAGATGAAAAATTGATACAATAAAGAAACTAAGTAACCTCCTTTCAGGTTCTTAAGACCAGAAGCAGAACTGGAATGAAATCTTGACTCCAATTCTGTTACCTCAGCAAAATTTGTCAGTATAAACTGAAATTTAAAAAAAGTAACATACCCTGAATTTCAATCCACATTGTCACATTTCAAAATGCCACACTTTAAGTAACTTTGAATCTTTTTACTCAGTTTAACCCATTTGATACTTTATATCAGACAGAACAAAAAATAGCTTGATCTGAAAACCTAAGAATTTGATAACTGAATTTTTAATACCTAAGAATTTAAAAGCTTCAGTTTCTCTTTTCTACATATTATGGGGATCAACTTCAGCATTCCCACAAAGACTAAATGTCTAACAGCAATACATCCTTCTGCCTATCCAAAGGCAGCAGATGAGATAGGAAGTTTATTATACATATATGTGTGTGAAAATCCACAAAATCCAAAAAGTTGCATAATTCAAAAAGTTGGTGTAAAGTTGTTCTCCAGCTCTGTTTCTCTGTCTCCCTTTCCTTTAGCATGCTAAGTGAAGAAATGATGTCAGAAGACAGTGGACATGGTGCCTACTACAGATTACATAAACTAATATCTTCAGACATCAAACATAAGTTATTTTGCTATCTTTATTTCAGATAAATGTATCAAGACAAGATGCTGTTGATTACTGAACTAAAATTCAGATACCAGATTAACCTTTTCAAATCAATTTTTAACTTACAATAGCTGTATGAAATGCATTGTTAGTCAAATCCTTAACATTGTGTGGGAATGACCATTTAGAGCCAAGAAAATTCAGACTACATAATTTGAACTAATAGTCTTAGACATTAGTGAATGAATCTTTAGAGAATGGGAACACTGGATGATCAGAAATCATCCTGCTTTTATTATGTAATAACTGCATAAGGTTAACAACCTGTTATGAAGATTCATGTTTTTAACAATTCAATTAAACCCTATTTCTTTTTTATTTTTTTGAAAGAGAGAAGGTCAGTGAGAGTGAGAGAGAGAATCAATTTTTATTGAGTTTTTCACATGGCTTTCATTGCTCTGACACTTAGTTGTGTACGTGGTGCTGGGGTTTGAATCCATATAATTGGGCATGCTGGGCAAGCGCCACTGCTCCACCCGCAAAACCCTATTTCTAAAAGCACAAAATGAAAAAAATGTAGTCCTAAAAAGTTTGGAAACAAAACAAACTGCATACCACAAAAAAATAAATATGACGTGATGGGTATGGTAAACAGCTTGATTTGATCATTCTACCATGTATATATGTATCAAAGTATTATACTGTACCCCATCAACACATACATTATTTTTCAATTTAAAACAGGATAAAGCTGAGTGTGGTGGTGCACACCTGTACTCCCAGTGACTGGGGAGGCTGAGGCAAGAGGACTGTAAGTTTGAGACTAACCTCAGCAACTTAGCAAGACCCTGTCTCAAAATAAGAAAAAAAAAAAAAAACATAAAAAAGGGGTTGGGAATGTGGCTCAGTGGTTTAGTGCCCCTAGGTTCAATCCCCAGTACAAAAAAATAAATAAGTAAACAAAACAAGATTAAAATTGCAGTTTTTTTACCTAAATTATTTTCAAATATTGAGTTTAGTATGTTAGGATTCTTCTGCTGAACACTGAAACTGATAATTTATTTTAATTCTACTTAAAGGTTTTTAATCACCAGTATTTAGCTTACAACCACATCCAGACCAATAGGTAGAAGACATAGATCCCAGTAACATTTTTTTTAACAAAGCAATATTACCCAAGGGTTATTTCTGAGGTAGCCCTACTAACTACAATACCCATTAAACTTCTATAACATTCAATAACAACTTTCAAAACATTGCATTACATAAAAACACTGCGATGGCACCTTAATATTTACCTACTACTGACCAACAATGGAATATCTGTGCTGAAGTCAGCAATGTGGCAAAATACAAGATGTCTTGACCATACTGCTCTGAACCAGTTAAGAAATTATATTATTATATTGTGTGCATGTATGCAAATTTAACAACAAATCCCATCAAGTACAACTATAATTCACCAATAAAAAATGTAGAAAGAAAAAAAAAAGGTGAACTTGATACTAAAGAAAAACAACTGGTCACCTTGGGAGGATGCTAGCAAATCAAGTCATTGTTCTGAAAATTGACAAGAACCAGTCATGTTGCCTGCTTTCCCTTTTAAGTAAATGTAATCAAGCCAGGCACAGTGGCACAATCAAGCCTGTAAGCCCAGCAGCTAGGAGGCTGAGGCCCTAAGCAACTTAATGAGACCCTGTCTCAAAATAAAAAAGGGGTGGGGCTGGAGTGGTGGCTCAGTGGTTCTGGAGCTTGCCCTGCATGCTCCAGTATAAGAATTCAAACCCCAGCACCACGTACACAGTGAACTCTCTGAGCAATGAAAGTCTTGTGAAAAACTAAATAAAACATTCTCCCTTTCTCTCTCTCTCACTCTCCCTCTTTAAAAAAAAGGTAGGGGGAGGGTTGGAGATATGGCTCAGTCATAAAGTGCCCCTGGTGTCAATCTCCAGTACAAGCAAAGAAACAAAAACTGAGGAAAAGAAAATGACATCAATATCTGATAAAGAAACACTTCTCTGTGTTCTAACAATAAATTAAAAGAATATAGTTTTGTAAAATCCTAATGAAATAATGCAGTTAGGCAAAAATCACTGGTCACTGCTCCATTTATGAATTATTCTGGACTTTCCACATCTAAAATAGAAGTATCTACATCAGCCAATTTACAAACATCAGACGGGAGAGACAACTAAAATCAAGGGAAGTCAATTAGCAAACTTCAGAGTATAGAAAATTCTGAGGTCAAAACCTAGTTTCTTCAACAAACATCAAGGAAAAAAGTTTGGTAAGGGGGAACCTGTAGATTAAAAAGCTTCACAGAGGGGCTGGAGCAGTGGCTCAGTGGTTACTGTGCTTGCCTGGCATGCACGAGGACGCAGGTTTGAACCCCAGTACCACGAAATGTCAGAGCAACGAAAGCCACAGAAAAACTAAATAAAGTTGATTCTCTCTCTCACTGTTCTTCTTTCTCTTTAAAAAATAAAATACAAAGCTTCACAGACATTTTCAACAAAATACAATGTATATACTTTGTTAAATATTAAGTTAAACAGTGGGAAACTATTAATATTACAACACTAGCAGGAAAAGTTAGAACACCACCACACATTTGATTATTTAAAGAATTACTGTGTTGGACTGGGCACAATGGTGCATGCCTATTATACTCCTAGTGGTTCTGGAGGCTAAAAACCAGAGGATCACAAGTTCAAAGCCAGCCTCAGCAACTGAGACCATAAGCAACTTGGAAAAATCCTGTCTCAAATTTTTAAAAATTTAAAAAAAAAATGGGGCTTGGGATATGGCTCATTGGCTGAGTTCAATCCCTGATACAAAAATAAAATAAAATAAAAATATGTTGGGACTATTTTGGGGAATTCTTATTTTATAGATATATTTTTTTAAAACTATGAATAAGATCATAAATTAGAATTTGCTTCAAAATAATTCAGGAGTAGATACTGGAGAAATGTTAAGCTTACAGATAAAACGTGACTGAATATGAACTGATCATTATTCAAACAAGGTGACAGATACAAAACAGTTCACTTTATCTTTTCTACTTCGTGCATGCTTGAAATTTTCCAAAATAAAAGCTTTAAAAAGGTCAACTAAAAGGTTCTATACAGCAACCTACAAAATTAAAACACACGCACATGCAAAAAAAAATAACCTACCTGTCCCTCAGAGGTCAAAACCAACAAAAATCTTACCTGGGAAGTAAGACAAACATTCTGCCTATATACACATTCTTACTCAACAAATAAGAAAACTGAGACTCAAAGAGGTAAGTCTTGCTCAAGGTCACAAAAGAGAACAGCAGCAGAGTCAAGACTTTATAATTGCAAGTGCACAAAGTCTAAGCAGCTCTTAGAATTAAGTTAGAGAAAACATTTTTATAAAAAGATCAGAGCCGTCCTGAAGTCATCTAAAAGGTAATCAAAAATGTAAAAAGCAAACCAAAAAAAAAAAAGCATAAAAGTTTGTCAGATGGAGGAAAAGTCAGGTGATTCTGAGGAGCTAACTGATAAGAACAATAAAGCCAGAAAGTCCAAAGAACTGGGTATTCAGTAATCATCCTCACTAGGGAGAAGAACTAAATCTATGAGCTGTTTTTGGTAGATACCTGATTCGAGATGTCTTCAGAAGAAAAAGTTTCTAACCAATACATTATCAATGAAATGATGAAACATAACTTAAAGTAACTACTCTTTGAAAACAACTGAAAAAAATTTAAGTCTTATTAAGTATATATACATGGTTAAATCTTAAACATAAAAGTGGGATTTATCGGGAGTTAGAGCAGTGGCTCAGCACTCCAAGTGCACAAGGACCTGGGTTCAAACCCCAGCACCACATACATAACAAAGTGTCCAAGAAACAAAGGCCAGATGAAAAAAAAAATAAAATTTATTCTTTCTCTCACTCGCTCCTTCTCTCTTAAAAAAAAAAATTATATATATATATTTATATTTATATTCTGCCCAAGAAGAAATAGGCTTCAAAATTTGACCATAGGGGTCTGGAAATGACAAAGTGTTTGCCTAGCACAAGATAAGTTCAATCCCTAGCACCACAAAAAAATAAATAAAAACTGACAATAAAGGGCCTTCATTATCATTATCATTATCGAGGACAGAAATTTCTAAATGCAGTAAGGTTTCACATTTATGTTAAAAGTCATTAAGAAAGGGCTGGAGCGGTGGCTCCATGGTTACGGTGCTTGCCTGACATGCGCAAGTACAGGGGTTCAAACCCCAGCACCCACATACACAACTAAGTGTCAGAACAACAAAAGCCATGTGAAAAACTCAATAAAAAATTGATTCTCTCTGTCTCTCCCTCTCTAAAACAAAAAAAAGTCATTAAGAAAAAAATTGAGCATTATGTCAAGGAACTATGCTCTTTTTAATAAGCACTGTGTCACATATATTAAGTCTACAAAGAAGCATAATTTATTAAAATCATGTAACCTCATTTACGTTTTATCTTTCTGAAAACAATGAAAGCCTGTTAATATATCATTTTTAAATGACTAGACATTCATATTAAAATTTCATTTTAATTTTTGATGAACATGTGTTAGTTTCTATTTTCAAAAGTATCTGGTGAATTGGATTCCTTTTGTATTGGAAGAATTGTCTGTTTTTAAAAAAATATTTCTGGTGTTAAATTACAGAAGACTAAAAGCTATTTTAAAAATCTATATTAAACATTTCAATGTATATGTCATTTAGTAATTATAATACCTACCAAACCAGGAAGTTAAAGAAAATTCCAGTGTGATCTCTAAAATTTAATTCTACAGATAAGTGTTAAAGAATAATTTGCTTCTTAAAGAGCTGAAAGTAGGGGCTGGAGCAGTGGCTCAGTGGTTATGGCGCTTGACTGCCATGTGCAAGTATGAGAGTTCAAACCCCAGCACCATGTACACAACAAAGTCTCTGAGCAATGAAAGTCACATGAAAAACTAAATAAAAATTGGTTCTCTCTCTCTTTGTCCCTCTTAAAAAAAAAAAAAAAAAAAAGCTGAAAGTATAAAAAAGGAGCCTGAGGGATAATGCCAAAATAAAGACTACCACTTTCACCACCCAGACCTAAATTAAATAGTTTAGGGGTGTTCCTCTGACCTTTGCCAGTATCTTAAGAAGTGATATGGCTCCTCACAAAGCATGTATTTAAGAAGCACCCTTCCCAATAACACAACATAAAATCAAAGTTACAACGTAAAAATTCACAAAAAGATAAGTAAAAAAAGGAAGCTATTTTTGAATGACAAAAATATTAATTAAAGCATGGACTTGAATCAGGCACTAACTACTGTGTTTCAGGTTCACTCCTGAACCAGTTTTCACAGCTTTTGTAAAAGGGGATAATTATATTACCAACCTCAAACGACTGCAGTAAAGATCAATTGAGACAAAATTCGTAAGTGCTAGCATAGTGGCAATCATGCAATCACCTTTATATACAATTTAAAAGGTTAGCTATGAGAAAAATGTTTAATGCCCTTCTCAAAAAATGGTTCTGTCCTACTCCCACTTATAGGAGAAAAAGAAAAGCATAAACAAACAAAAAAAATATTTGAGCCATGCATGATGGCGAATATTATTCCAGATACTCTGGAAACTGAGACAGGAGGATCACAAGTTCCAGTCCAGTCTGAGCAACTTAGGGAGACCCTGTCTCAAAACAGGAAAGGGCTGAGAATGTAGGTCAGTGGTAGAATGCCCCTGAATTAAACCTTCAGCAGGGAGAGGGTTGGTTTTATTTTCCTCTGAAGAAAATAATTTGTCTTACACAATTTTGAGATTATTGAAGACAAGTATCAAATAAAACTCACCCTATAGTTTTTGTTTTTTGTTTTTAAAAATCAATTTTATTTATGTTTTTCATCAGGCCTTTGTTTCTCAACACTTAGTTGTGTATGTGGTGCTGGGGTTTGAGCCTGAGTCCTGCACATGCCAGGAAAGCACTACAACCCCTGAGCCACTGCTCTAACCCCTCACCCTATGGTTTTTAATGGTCTGTCATTATATATATATTCAAACCTAAAAAGTGGTTAAGCGGAAAATCCGTGACGTGTTTTTAGTTGGGGGTTTTTAGTATGAATAAATACACTATTATCCATTAAATAAAGTGATAATAAGGCCAGTCACAAAATTTTATAGTAAAATATTTTAAAAGTAGAAATAAAAAGGAAAGCAGTTACCTTCGTACAATAAAGCATCCAAAGTTCAAAGAGTCTCTCTCTGGATGCCATTCTGGCTTTCACTCTGGCACTTTAATTTTTCCTCAAAAAATTATGTTCAAGACCACAGCATGTTTCACTTTATTTTCCAAGTTTCTCAGTCCTTACAGTGAAGCTCAAAGCAGTGAACAAAAATAGGTGAAACAAATGGACTGTCTGGTCAATAGAAGGCAGTTTCAGCGGTTACTCCAACATGTCTTCATCAGTGGCAGCTAGGCAATTAAATAAATCTGTGAAAGAGAAAAAGAAAGTCCAAAGGTTTGTTGAAAAGAGGCCATAATTAAAAATAATAATCCAGAGATTTATATGCTTGTTGCCACAATCAATGGGATAAACTTTTACAGTGATCAGATTTTATAGACATTTGTGTTTCAGAAAAACAGCAACAAAATAACACCAATATTAAGTCCTAGAATCCTCTAGAGCAGATTCAGAAAGAATACCAACACCGAAAAACTCATTCGGAAAGAATACGTGCAAGACTCATTTTCCACTCACATTATTTTCTATAAACCTAAGGACAAGGTACATATTCTCCCACCCCCGCATCCCATACCCTGGTGCTGGAAATGAAACCCAGGACCTCGTGCAAGGTAGGCAAGAGCCAAAGTACGTATTTCAAACACCTACAATCTCTTAGAAATTTCTAGTCTGCTTCTTAAAAGTTATTGGGAATGTTTGCTGCGTTGCAGTGCAGGGCGTGGGGAAGGGCGGGAGGAATTTGTTTGTTTTAACAATCCTCAGAGAGTGAAAGTCAACCTGTCCACCTGGCCTCTCTACGTCTCCATCCAGGAAGAAGAGAGGAGCACGCACACAGGGCAAGGAAAAGACCCGGGAAAGCCTCCCACAAGTGTTTGGGGGATCTTTAAATTCCCCTCCCCGCATCCCAGACAACCCAAGCAAAGGCAAAGTTAAGATGTGCCAAGCGGCCAAGAAAAGCTTTAGAAATGGGCAACGCGAGGTATGCGTCCATGGACCAGCGACCTGCGCCAGCCAGACCACGCCAGGACACGCCCGGGACAGGCTGGCCCCCTCACCGCCGCCCCTCGCTCTACAGCCCCTCTTGGCCACCAAGCCCCTCCCATTACACCCCGCGCAGCTCCCTCTTCCCAGTTTCCCTCTTCCCCTCCCCGTGCTCACACAGGGTGCCCGCCGCCGCCACCCGGCCGCCTTCTCACTTGCTGCCCTCGCCCCCTTCCCAAGTCGAAGCCCCGGGTCACCCCGCAGACGGGCGGGCGAGGGAAGCGGGGCGGCGACGGCACGGGGCGGGACTCGAGAATGGGAGGAGCTGGGGCGGGGCGGCCCTGGGCTAATCATTCCGGCCGCTTGGGATTTACCCGGCCCTTGGGCTGCCGCTCTTCAATGGTCGCCCGGGCAGGGCAGGGGCGGGGTGACCCGAAGCCCCGCCCCAGCATGCCTGCGCAGCCGCAGTCGACTAGGCTCCTGCGGAGTTCTGCGCGGCTGGCGCCCGCCGGGGCACTCCCGTCAATCTTCTCCAGGCTGGGCGTGAGAAGGCCGACGTGCTGACGTCGGCGCTCGGCCCTCCCCAGCTGGGAACCCAAGGACTGAGCTGTTGACTGTTGGCGTCATTTCCGCGGATCAGCTGAGGGCGAGGAACAAACGCTGCGGTGACTACTGGAGGGGATTTCGTTTTGATTTCTTTGTGGAAGTGGTCCTGGGAATTTGTAGTAATGTTAAAAAGACAAAAGGGGCTGGCGCTTTAGCTGGGCGGTTAGGGCGCTTGCCCGGCAAGTGCAAGTACACGGGTTCAAACCCCAACGCCCACAAACGCAACTAAGTGTCGGAGCAACGGAAGCCATGTGAAAAACTTACTAAAAATTGATTATCTCTCTTTTTTAAAATTTTTTAAAAAGACAACACTCAATCCTATGAAAAAAAATTCGCTTCCCTGAGCGGGTTTGTTTTGTGCCTCGTATTTGACTCGTCAAGGGTTTACCACCGCTAAAGACTGGGATTTGCTCTATTAGGAAAAAAAGCAAAAGACTCGGTTTACTAACTATAGGCAGGGAGGTGTTTGTTTTGTTTAAAGGAGGAAAAACGCCTAAGGTTAATCACCTTTTAAACCTAAATATTTTATTGTGGAAAATTTCAAGCATACTCAAAAGTGAAGTAAAAGTAGCTCCATGGTAGAGCTTGTTCTTGTGTGAAGACTTGGATTCATTCCTGCCAAGTTACGTAGACTCTTGTTAAATTGCCGAGGCAGACCTCTAATTTGCCATCCTCCTACCTCAGCCTCACCTGTCTAGGAATAAAGGAGCACCACCGAACCTGGTTTCCCATTACACTCTTTTAAAGCCTGCCGCTGGAACGAGGTTGCGCGCATCTGTAATCTCAGCAACTCTGGAGGCTGAGGCAGGAAGATCTAATGGAATGTTCAAGGCCAGCCTGGACAATTTAATGTGACCCTGTTTCAAAATAAAAACTAGGCTGGGACATAACTCAGTGGTAGAGTGCCTCTGGGTTCAGACCACAAGCAAGGACCTGCACTTTCCTCCCACCCACCCTTGCTTGTCTTGATTTGCCCCTTTTTGATCTTCCCTTCTCACTTGAGACACATGACTTCCTTTGCTTCTCCTCAAATGCAGGAAGCATACTCCAATGTAAGGAATTTTTACATGCTGTCCCCTCTGCCTGGGTATGCTTTTTCCCTAGATGCCTGCACATAGGCTTCAAGTCTCTGCTCATCCTTATTCCAGAGGCATTCTTTGAGCCTTCATAAAATAGTAACCTTTCTTCCTTTATTTTTCATTGTAGCATTTATCAGCTGATATATAATTTATTTGTTGTGTGTTCCACTATAGTAAAATGTAAGCACCATGAAAACAGGGATTTTGTTAACTGCTGTATTTTAGGTCCTTGAACAATGCCTTACACACTGGTGCTCAATAAATATGTGCAAACGATATGACACTAGAAGTGCTGTCCATTCCCTTTTAGTAGGAATCACAGTTGTCTAACCTACAGTGTTTATGAAAACGTTCTGATTATGATTACATTGAATGGAATGTGGGTGTTACCAAAACTAATCAGCCACCTGAGTAAATTACTTTACACAATCTCTTTTAGAATCCCATGTCTGCAAAACTGGAAGTTACTGTAGAAATTGTGTAATTCAATATCTCCATCTTAAATAATTTAAAAAAAAAACCTGAGTTTGATGGTGCATGCCTAGAATCCCAGGTACTTTGGAGGCTGAGGCAGAAGGATCATAAATTCAAAGCCAGAATGGGAAACTTAGCAACACCCTCTCTCAAAATAAAAGGGGATTAGGGTTGGGGATTTAGCTCAGTGGCAGAGTGCTTGCCTAGCATGTGCAAGGCCCCATGTTTGGTCCTCAGCCCTGAAAAAATAAAATAAGAATAAAAAAAGGAGACAGGGATGTAGTGCAGTGGTAGAGTACTGGTGGGGGCACTGACATACACTCAATTTTTTTTAAACTGGGGATTGAATCAGGGGCACTTTACCACTGAGACCATCCCAGCCCTTTTTATTTTTTATTTGGAGACAGGGTATCACTAAGTTGCTCAGGCAAGCCTTGAATGTGTGTTCATCCTGCCTCAGCCTCTTGAATCACTGGAATTTTCCGGCCTGACTCTGAATTTAACCAAGCCTCTGGAACAGCACTGTCCAATAGGCCTTTTGCAGTGATAGAAAAGTTCCATGTCCATGCTATTCATTAGGGACTACACGTAGCTGTTAAACAACTGATGTACAGCTTCTGCAACTGAAAAAAAATGAATGATTTTTTAATAGCCATATGTAGTTAGTAGATACTATACCAGACAATGAAGCTCCCCTGGATTTTTTAACTGGTGGACATGTCCACTCTGCACCTCCAGCAATTCATTTGTTACAGTTCATATTTTTTTACCCTGGTTCTGGTTTCTATAGGGAAGTTTCTTACTCGTTTGCATAATAAGAAACAAAGAAGTTAGAGGAATAAATTAAATGACAATTTATTAAAACCCTACCCCCCAGAATTCATCCAAAAGAATTAAAAGTCAGCATACTATAGCAATATATGCATATTTATATTTGTAGCAGCACAATTCACAATAGCCAAGTTATGGAATATGTTTACCTGTCCACCAATAAATGAATGGAGGGCTGGAGAGGTTGCTCTATGGTAGAATGCTTGCCTATTATGTGCAAGGACCCAGGTTTGAACCCCAGCACCACATAATCAACTAAGTGTCAGAAAATCAAAAACCAGATGAAAAAATAAGTAAAACTGACTCTCTCATACTCTCTCTCTTTAAAAAAAGAAAAAGAGTGGAAAGGATACAGGAAATGTGGCATATTCACACAAGAGAGTTTTATTTAGTCACAAAGAAGGAAAAAATGTCATTTTCTGAAAAATAGATGGAACTTCAGAGTATTATGTTAAGCAAAATAAGCCAGATTCAGAAAGTCTAGGCTCATATTTTCTGTCATAGGTAGAACCTAGAGAGAAAAAGGGAGACCACAGAGAGGGAGGGAAGAGACAAGGGAAAAGGGAAATTTTAGGAAATGAAATGGACAAAATTATATTATGTGCATGTATGAATATGTCAAAATGAATCCCACTATTTTGTATAATTATAAAGCACTAACAGTAATTTAAAAAATAGATTGCTGGGCATAGGTGCTTGTAATCCCAGCAACTCAGGAGGCTTAGTCAGGAAGATTGTAAGTTTGAGGCCAACCTCATGAATTTAACCAGATCTTGTCTTAAAATAAAAAATGAAAAAGGAGAGGGTGGGGATGTAGCTTAATGATAGAGTGCTTGCTTGCCTAGCATGTGTGAGGCACTGGGTTCAATTCTCAGCACTGCACAAAAATAAAATAAAGGTATTGTGTCCATCTAAAACTAAAAAAAAAAGAAAGAAAAATTTAAAAGGTCTAGGGATGTAGCTCAGTGTAAATCACCCCTGGATTCAATCTGCAGTTCCAAAAAAATAAAAACATAGATTGAGGTTCAGAAGAGGTGACTGGCTCTATTGCTCACCTGTGGTTGGTGGAACAGGAACTAGAACCTGGAACCCCATATTCTTGCATTCTTTTTCTTTTTTAGAGAGGGAAAAAGGAAAAGAGAGAAAGAATCAGTTTTGTTTATTTTTTCATCTGGCCTTTGTTTCCCACTTAGTTGTGCATGTCGTACTGCGGTTTGAATCCAGGTCCTCACACTTGCCAGATAAGCATTCCAACTGCTGAGCCACTGCTCCAGCCCCTCTAGCACAAGTAAAGCAAGCTGCCTTTTCAGAGTCTGTAAAATGATGACATTTTTGGACTGAATAAACTTTGTTGTGGGAGGTGTCCTGTGCATTGGAGAATGTTTAGCACCATCCCCATGCTCTACCCAGTAAATGCCAGCAACATCTTCCAATTGTGACAACCAAAAATGTTGACATCCAAACATGGCCAAATATCCCTGGTGGAGTATTTTCCTATTGTCTCCAATTAAGAACCTGTATTTTAGCTGGGCATGGTGGCACACATCTGTAATGTAAGTGACTTGAGAGGCTGAGACAGGAGGAAAGATCACCAAGTTCAAAGTGAGCCTCAGCAATTTAGTAATGCCCTAAGCAACTTAGTGAGCCCTGTCTCAAAATAAATAAATAAATATATACATAAAAGGGGCTGGAGATGTAGCTCAGTGGTGTTTCAATCCACGGTTCTAAAAATAAAATAGAACCTGTGGTTTAAAATCTGTGCTCCCAGTATATTGTAATGATATAAGATGTTCTTTAGGACTCACAAAAAGCAAGATAGATTCAGCTTACCTAATGGTATAGTAATAACTTCAAGAACAGGATCCAGTTCTATAAATGCAAACTAACATGCAGCTGCTTATTGATGGCTATGAGTAGAATTGTTACTAAAAATCAAGCATAAATTAATTATTTGTGAAGTACCTACTATGTACTTTGTATTATGTGCTATAGAGAGTTCATCTCTACCTCTCAAATTAACTGCAAGGCAGAGAGAATTCTTATTTTACAGATTAGAAAACTGTGGTTCAGAACATTTAAGTAACCAGCACAAGGCCACACAGCTGACTAGTAATAAAGGAAAGCAAATATCAGCTAGTTATATTTAACATTGTATATTTTTACTCAAATATCCACTCTAACAACCCCTTAGCACTCAGGACTAAGGCAGATATAAAAAATAAGACAGAAAAGAAAAGGAATAAGGAAATTCCCCCCCCCTTTGTTGGTACTGGTGATTGAACCACAGGGATGCTTTACCCCAGAACTGCATCCCCAATTCTTTTTATTTTTTGAAGTCTGAGAGGGGTCTCAATACATTGCCAAGGCTGACTGTGAACTTGTGATCCTCTTACCTCAGTCTCCTGAGAAGATGGAATTACAGGAAAATAAGGGAATTCTTAAAAAAGGAAGAGGTTTGTTTAATGCGGAGAGTTGCAGAGTGATAACCACCAAGTAACTTCTCTGTCTAAAGAAGGTTTCCAGTGGAGAGTATACCTGAACAAGGCCTTAAAGGATTGTTAGAATGCTAGTGTCCCACATGATGACATAATCTGATTTTCCTTGGCCAGTCTACTTAGGATAGAAGCAGCAATGATATGAAGTTGGGAGAATACAGTTTGCAACCAGTTTACAGTGTGTCTCTGAAAGCCAGTGCAATGACTTAGTTTTCATTCTGTGTAAAATTAGAATTAGGGAAGTAATAAGATGAAAGCTGTATTTGTTGTCCTAGAGTTCATGATATCTTCCCTAAGGCAACATGTAAACACACAAACAATGCAATAATTAAAATGAGGTCGAAATTTGAAAGAAAATCACTTTCATCTATAATGAATTGACCATAGTGGCTGAGAAGTTATAAAAATCAAGACTTACGCATTCTACAGTAGAGAAAAATTCTTTAAGAAGAAACAGGAAATTTTCGCAAAAATCATCATTTTCTCTTCTTAAATTCTTCTAACCTATGTAAATGAGAAAAAATTTTTTTGAGATTGGGAGACATTTCTTATTTGAAGAAAGTCATTTCTTCCAGTTGTGGTAACAAACACCTTTAATCTAATTACTTGTAAGGCTAAGGCAGGATTGCAAGAGCAATTAATTGCTGATCAGCCTCAGCAATTTAGTGAGACCCTCAGCAACTTGGCAGAACCTACTTCAAAATTAAAAAAAAAAAAATCAAAAGGTCTGGAAATGTAGTTCACGGGTAGGGTGTCTCTAGGTTCAACCCCTAGTACCACAAAAAAAAAAAAAAAAAAAAAAAAAAAAAAAAAAAAAAAAAAAAAAAAAAAAAAACCAACAAAAATAAAAAAGGAAAGAAAGAAAATAGAACAAAAAGGAAAAAAAAAGTATCATTGTTAAGGTCAGTTGCTCTAATACAAATTCAAATTCAAATTAAGAGATCTTTACCTGTTATGTATCAAGAAATATTTCTTTTTTTTTCAAAGAGAGAGGGACAGTGAGAGAGAGAAAGAATCAATTTTACATAGTTTTTCATGTGTCTTTCGTTGCTCCAACATTTTGTTGTGTACATTGTATACATGGTGCTAGGGTTTGAACCCATGTCCTTACACATGGCAGGCAAACGCTGTAAACACTGAGCCACTGCTCCAGCCCTATTTCTTTCTTATAGAAATATAAAACTGTTACTGCAATAGTTAAATGATACAATACTCAGAATTTGTGCTTTATATGGTGGTAGTGAGAAAGAAAGGAAGAAAATCATAAGTACATGTGCTACTATGTATCACAATTTTTTTGGTCACAAATAATAATAAATTGTCATTCTTACCTGTAATGCACTGAAACTGTCCATCTTCACTTCTTACTGTAAATGCTTCCCCAGAGACTTGTCTGAGAATAATCTTAAAGTGAGGGGGAATGTATTAATTAAAACAGTAAGAGTGAATCAGTAAGTAAAAATACTAAATGTTGTCAGTAACAGAGCAGATTGAGCCACTGGGAAGGAAAATGGAGATTACACATTTTATATTATTATTATTGGTTTGTTAAAAAAAAGTGTTGTTTCATGTTTCTGTAAGCCAGACATAGGTCAGAAGTAAAGCAAATAGAAAATGCAGTTAGAGGCTATGAAGTTGAGAAACCTTTCTCAGAAACAAAGTTAGAGTCAAACCCCAGAATATTTGGATCATCTACAGGAGTTCATCAGTAGCTAAGTACTGTGCTTTTCTGAAGTACACACAAGTTAAGTATACTTGAATTAGTATATCTTAAAAGTTATAGCTGAGAATGTGTTAAATTAATCCTACCATTTTAAGCAGCTTTTTCCTTATTATGAAGGTAAAATACATTCTAACTTTATGACATTTGAAAACCAGAAAACTGGAAAAAAAAAGAAAGCCTAAAGTCTTTTTATACTAAGAGAAACAATGTTAACATTCTGACATTCTGATAAATTTCTTTCTTTTCTTTTTCTTTGTTTTTAAAGAGAGGACAGTGAGAGAGAGAGAATCAATTTTTAATTAGTTTTTCACATGGCTTTTGTTGCTCCGACACTTAGTTGTATACGTGGGCACTGAGATTTGAACCCATGTACTTGCACATGCTGGGCAAGCACCATAACCGCCGAGACACCACTCCAGCCCCTCTGATAAATTTCTGAAGTCTTGTGCTACAAAGGATTTATTTTCTGCTCTAAATTCTAGATTTAACTCTGTATCTTTGAGTTTATTATAAAAAGACTTCCATGTTGTATTATTCAAAGTATTTCAAATGACTAAACCATGAACTACTTAACCATTCCCTTAATATACTGAATTTATGTGGTTTTCAATTTTTTCATTATAATAAACAATGCCAAAGTGAGTAAAAAAAAGAAATACAAAACTGTTAAGTATTAAAAAAGGAAAATATCTCTGTCTGCTATACTATCCCAGTTTCCCCTACATTTTCCATAGTAAGAATTAAAGAATGCATGCTATTTCTTGCCATTAATCTGTTAGCATTCCTGGGAACTATATTTGGCAGTGTGTTTTTAGTTTTTTAGATATTTGCCTTTATGAATCCATTTATTATCACCTTTTATTGTTTCTGTGTATTTGGAATAAAAATGATGAGATCTAGTGTTTCAGGGCTATAAATAGTTATATGACTCATAGGGTCTTACTTTTTCACATATCAAAAATTTAGATAGTGTGGCTGGAGTGGTCTGCATGAGTGAGGGCCTAGGTTCAAACTCCAGCACCTAGTATGCAACAAAGTGTCAGAGCAACAAAAACCAGATGAAAAATGAAATAAAGCTGATTCTCTCTTTCTCTTTCTCTGTCTCACACACAGACAACTGTCCCTCTCTTTTAAAAAAATTGTTAGATAATAAGTAAGTTGAAAGAAAAAAGTTTGATGCATGTGAAGCAGTCTGCTCAACAATGATCAAAACAGAAAACGCTTCACAAGTTTTTAAAAGCATTGCTGAAATAAGTTACATATTTCATTTTCCCTATCTTATTATATTGGATTTAATGCAGGGGGGAAATATCTTTGTTTATTGAGAATTTGAACTGTATTTATTGTCTGTCAAAACAATCATCAGTTTATCACATGATTCATCACCATGAAACAGATTAGTAAATCAAGATGATTATGGTTTCTAGCTGTGCATAAGCTGATGGAAAATAGTGCCCTAAATAAGTACAAGGGCTGGAGTGGTGGCTCAGCTCTTATGGTGCTTGCCTGGCATGCCCAAGTATTCAGGTTCAAACCCCAGCACCCACATACACAACTAAGTGTCGGAGCAACAAAGACCATGTGAAAGGCTAAATAAAAATTGATTCTGTCTCTCTCTCTCTCTCTCACTGTCCCTCTCTCTTTAAAAAAAGAAAGAAGTATGAATGAAACAAAAGTTTGTTTCAGTACAAAGTTATAGGGAGAAAGGTAGAAAGTTAAAAAAAAATCTTGTGTTATTTTTTTTCTCAATGTGCCTTCTGAATTTCCAAATGAGAAATCAAGTAGCCTCTAGAAAGGATATACCTTTAACTGAATAATGGCATGTGCAAGGACCCAGCACCACATACAAAACTAAATGTCAGAGAAACAAAGGCCAGATGAAAAACTAAAGTTGATTCTCTTTTTCACTCACTGTCTCCCTCTCTTTAAAAAAAAATGCTTTCTGATGTTTTAGAGGATACCAAAAGATAATTTTTATTTTAAAAAAATCAGAAATACTGGTGTGAGGGTTGAATGCAGAGTTAGTATTTAATGATACAGAGTTATTGTTGGGGATGATGAAAAAGTTTTGGAGATGGATAGTGGTAACGGTTGCACAACAGTATAAATGTACTAAATGTCAATGAACTGCTTACTTTAAAATGATTTTTTAAAGAGACTATCAATTTTTCTTTTATTTTTTAATCTGGCCTTTATTTCTCACTTAATTGTGTATGTGGTGCTGGTTTTGAATCCGGGTCCTCGGCATGCTGGGCAATGCTTGAACTGCCGAGCCACTGCTCCAGCCCTAAAATGATTTAAATGTTAAATTTTATGATAAATATAATTGACTATAAGAAAAATTAAAAGGGGTAGAGAGAACCAGTTGTTCCACTTGACCAGGTTATGATAAAGAGGTCAAGTTAGACATTTTGTACATTATAAATATATCATCAACCTACTTGGAATAGTTATTTAAAATAACAGAGGTTATGGAATGGTTACAAATTTCAGACACTGAGTCAGCATATGGGTAGCAAAAAGAGCAAATTCCTATTCAATTTAAGTTCCAGACCCCCTGCTTTCTTTAAAGTGATATATTTTCCCACATTTTTATTGGTGCATCATAGCTGTGCATAATGGTGGGATTTGTTGTTACATATTCATACATACACACAATATAACAATATAATTTGGTCAACATCCCTCCCTAGCACTTCCTCCCTCCCTTATCTCTTCCCTTCTCCTGGTCCCTTTGTTTTTGATTTTTAACTTTTCCAGTTTTTATTGATTATGTGGGAATTATTAAATATCTTAAAGGTGCAAAATATACTTCTTAAAATTTCCCCCTTTTCTTTTGTTTCCCCTCCCCTCTTCTATTTCCCCCATTCTACTAGACTTCCTTTAGTTTATTAATGTATATTTGAAAGATTCTTTTTAAAGTGATTTTTTTTTAGAGAGGGAGAGAGAAAGAAAGAATTTTAATTTTTTCATCTGGCTTTCATTTCTCTGACACTTAGGTGTATGTGGTGCTGGAGTTTGAACCTAGGTCCTTGCTCATATCAGGCAAGCACTTTAACCATTGAGCCACCACTTCAGCCCCATGAAGTGATATCTTTTATTTTATTTTTTTGAGAGAGAGAGAGAGAGGCAATGAGAGAATCAATTTTATTTAGTTTTTCATTATTGCTCTGACACTTCGATGTGTACGCGATGCTGGGGTTCAAATTCATGTCCTCGCACATGCCAGACAATTTCTGTAACCTCTGAGCCACCACTCCAGCCCCTTTAAGTGGTATCTTTATCATCACAAAACTTTCCAACTTCCTAAAACTGTGATCCTAGGAACCCAATTATCTTCCTGTTTCACCAATCCTGTTCTGTTATGCTTTGGATACTAGGTGTCCCCCAAAAGCTCATGTGTGAAACAATGCAAGAAGTATTGGAGGAGAAATGATTGGGTTATGAGATCCTTAATCCAATCAGTGAATTAATCCTCTGAAGGTGGAGAGGGTGTAGCTGGAGGAAGTGGGTCATTGGGGGCATTCCTTTGGGGTGTACATTTTTTTCTGGCAAGTGAAATCTCTCTCTTCTTCTTGGTGTGATGCCTTGAGATACTTTTCTCTGACACACTATTCCACCAGGATGTTCTGCCTCACCTTGAGCCCTGAGGAATGGAGCTGGTCATCTAAGGACTAAGACCTCTGAAACCATGAGCCCCCAAATAAACTTTTCTTCCTAAAATTGTTTTTGTCAGGTGTTTTAGTCATAGCAGTGAAAAAGCTGACTATAAAACGTTACTACCCATTTATATAAATTAAGGTGATCAGTTAAGCTTATATAATACAGACACCAAAAGTCATAGTGGATAAGACAAATATATTTCTTCAGACAGTCTAAAGGTGGATAAGCTGTTAAGGTAGTAGGTCAACTCCGTTCCACAGTGAGATTCAGGGACTCCACTTTTCCCCTTCTCATTGCTCTTCCACCCCCTGGGATGTTGTCAATATATGCACAGTAAGGGGGAGAGTAGATATGACCAGCAATTTACTTTTAAGCAAATGACATGGAATTTGCCTATCATTTCTTCTTGCATTCCATGGGTAAGACCTTAGTCAATGGCAATATCCAGCTGGAAAGTACATTAGAAAACATTATTTCTCACTAGAATCCATGCACCTACTTAATACTATGGAAAAATGGATGGGGGGGGGGGGGCATCCAGTAGGGTAGTACAACAATTTGCAGTTTGTCATATTACCCTTCTTCCACCATTATCAGGATGACTGGCTCTTGTAAAGGTTCCCATAGTCTTGTTATTCAAGAAGAAACACATCAAAACTTAGTAGTGCAAAACATTTTATTGTGCTCACAGACCAGAAATTTGGACAGAGCAAAGAGGATGAATTGTCTCTGCTTTCTAATGTCTGAGCTGGAAGATTCAGAGACTAAGGGTGACTCAGGGGCTAAGGATTGAAATAATCTGGAGATATCTTCATTTACATGTCTAGTGGTTGATGCTAGCTGTTGGGTGGGACTTCATCAGGGTTGTCAGCATCAATCGTGTACTGTGTTTTGTATATGTTGGTCTATCTGCATGGGCTAGTTTAGTCTTCCCCACAGCATGGCTGCTGGCTTCTAAGAGCAAGCATTCCAAGAAAGCAAGGTGGAAGTAAGTATATGGTGTTTTTATAACCTAGCCTTAAAGCTTACACAACACAGCTTCTACCATACTCTGTTGGTCAGTGGTATTAGGAACTGCATTTGTCTGCTAGAAAGAAGGCTTAAAGATTGTGGCTTTAAAAACATCAAAGGTTTATTTTCTCCTAGAAAATCTCAAATCCAGAGACAAGTATTGGTTTGGCATTTTGTTCAGTGGTTCATGGATATCAAGGGTAAACTTCTCTTGGGCTTTTCCTCATGCTCTCAGATGGCACTTAGTCTCTTGTGGTATTACAACACCTGAGTTTTTGGCAGGAAAAAGAAGGGGAAAAGAGAAAGGGAACTTCCTGGATAAGAACCCTTCAAAGACATTTTGTAGAAATTCACTGATTTCAACTTATATCTCATTGGTGACTCTCACCTGTAATGAAAACTGAGAAATATAGGGTTTTAGCTGGTCACATTGCCATCAAAGACAACATAATCTTTTGCCTGGGAAAAAGTGAGAAATATACATAAGATAAGCAACTAGTATTCTCTCCTGCAGTAGCTATTTTTTATTTTATTTTATTTTACTTGGGGCTGGAGAGTTTCTTCCCCCCCCCCCCCACTAGCTCCAGTATTGGGGATTAAACCCTGGGGTGCTCAACCACTAAGTTACAACCCCAGCCATTTTTCATTTAGTGAGACAGGGCCTCACTAAATTGTTGAAGCTAGCCTACAACCTGCAATCCTCCTGCATTAGCCTCCTGAGTCTGTTTGAGATTAAAGGCATGTGTCACTGCTACCTGCTCTCAATTATATTTTTATATAAAAGGCATAAGAATTTAAAATGTAGAAAACACAATTTTAAACATGTTCTATGACACCAGTATAACCCTGATTCCGAAAGCAAAGACATTTTAAGAAATGAAAAATCAGCATGCTAAAAGCATAACACAGATGAGTTTATAACAGATATAATAGTAGAAATCTATAAATGTAATTCTCCAAATTAATAAGGCAAACAGAAGATAATTTTCCAGACTTGATAAAGATTAACTTAAAAATTTTAATTATTCTAAATAGGGATCTTTAAAAGAATTTGTTATAAAATTCAGAACAAGCTGGGTATGGCGAGTGTGTCTGTAGTCCCACCTATTTGGGAGGCTGGGGCAGGAGGATTGTGAGTTCAAGGCCAGCATGGACAACTTAAAGAGACACTGGGTGCAGTGGCACAATTCAGGAGGCTGAGATATGAGGATCACAAATTAAAGGCCAGGTTCAGCAACTTATCAAGACCCTGTCTCAAAATTAAAATACATAAAAAAGGGGTGAGAGTGTAGCTCAGTGGTAAAGTACCCCTGGGTTAAATTTCCAATACTGTGAAGTAGATAAATAAGTTATTTAAAGATATAAGAAATAGTAAGTGAGGCTAGCAAGGCAACTATATTTAAGTTTAATAAATAAAATTGTTGGATTTTTATATACTGGCAACACGAAGCTAGAAAATATAATTTAAAAGAAATAATTTATGTAGAAACAAATAATATTAACTGCCTGGGAATAAATTCAACAAAAATGTGCAAGACCCCTAAGGGGAAGTTTTAAATGTTTTAAAGAAATACTACAGAAGAGTGAAATAAGAAAGATATGTATCATGCACAGAGGTTGAAAATTCTATTGTTATAAAAATGTCACCTTGGGAACTGGAGCAGTGGCTCAGTGGTTTTGGCACTTGCCTCCCAAGCGCAGGGACATGGGTTCAAATGCTAGCACGATGTATACAACAAAATGTCAGAGCAACAAAAGCCACATGAAAAACTGAATAAAAATTATCTCTCTCTCACTGTCCCTCTCTCTTTTTTTAAAAAAAAAGTCATCTATCTCTTATTTATAAATTGAATGCTATCCCAGTTAAAATACCAGACGTTTCTTAATGATTTTTATTTATGTTTATGTGGTGCTGAGGATTTGACCCATGCCTCACACATGCCAGGCAAGTGCTCTACCACTGAGCTATAACCCCAACCCCCAAAATACCAACAGCTTCTTTTTTAGAGGAACAGTGTGATAAAGAGAAAGAATCAATTTTTATTTAGTTTTTAATGTAGTTTTCGTTGCTCTGACACTTTGTTGTGTACGTAGTCCTGGGGATCAAACCCATGCCCTTGTGCACGCCAGGCAAGCACTGTTAACTGTCAAGCCCATACCTACAGTTTTATGTGAATGCCTTGAAATATAAAAAGTCACACTAAAATGTGTATGAAAATGCAAAACAATAAGAATCTTCAAGGATTAAAGGTGAAAACAGGGGCTGGAGAGGTGGCTCAGCAGTGGAGCACCTGCCCAGCATGTGCAAGGACCCTAATTCAAATCCCAGCATCATATACGCAAATAAGTGTCTGGAAAACTAAAAAACCAGATGAAGGAGATGGAACAGTGGCTCAGCAATTATGGCGCTTGCCTGGCATGCACTAGGATGTGGGTTCAAACCCCAGCACCATGTACACAATGAAGTGTTGGAGCAACGGAGGCCACATGAAAAACTAAATAAAATTGATTCTCTTTGTCTCTTTCTCTCTCACTGTACCTCTTTAAAAAAAAGAAAAAGTGAAAATAACTAAATAGCCCAGAATAACCAACATGTTCTTCAAAAAGAAAAGCAGCTGGGTATGGTGGCACAGGCCTGTAATCCCAGAGATTCAGGAGGCAACCAGGAGGATCTCAACTTCCTGGTCAGGTTCAGCAATTTACATCAATTTAGCAAGACCCTAACTCAAATAAAAAACAAAAAGGCTAGAAATGTACCTCAGTGGTAAAGTGCCCTGGGCCCTGGATTCAATCCCCAAATCCCCAGTACCAAAACAACAAAAAAACAAAACAAAACAAAACAAAAAAACAGAGCAGGGGAGATGCTTTTTAACACACATTAAGATTTATTTTAGGGACTGGAGTGGTGGCTCAGCAGTTTCGGCACTTGCCTTGCATATGCAGGGATGTGGGTTTATACTCCAGTACCACATACACAATGAAGTGTCTGCAGAAAGCCATATGAAAAACTAAATAAAATTGATTCTCTCTTTCTCTGTCTCTCCTTCTCTCTTTAAAAAAAAAAGATTCATTATAAAGGTATGGTAATTAACAATGTGGTATTTATGCAAAGTTGGACAAACATGTGGAATGGAATCTAGTCTACAAATATACCCATACATGTAAGGACATATAAATCATAACAGGTGACACTGCAAAGATGTGGAGAATGAATAATCACTAAAAAGTATCAACATAACTGACTCTCCACGTGAAAATAAAAAAGAATTTTGGCCCAATCTCATACCATACAGATAAACCCACTCCAGGTTATAAGTAAATCAAAATTAAAAAGCTTTATTTTATTTCATTGTAGTTAAATTATAAAGTTTTAGTAGATACTATCTTCATGATCTCTGAATTAGATTTTTTCCTTGTTTTTATTTATTTTTCCCTATTTTATTACAATATAAAATGTGCCATTAACCTTTTTTTTTTTTTTTAAGAGAGAGGGACAGTGAGAGAGAGAGAAAGTGAGAACCAATTTTATTTAGTTTTTCATGTGGCTTTCATTGCTCTGAGACTTCATTTTGTACTTGGTGCTGGGGTTTGAACTCGCATACTCATGCATGCTTGCCGGGCAAGCACTGTAACTGCTGAGACACCACTCCAGCCCCCATATTAACCACTTTAATATCCACTGTTTCCAAAAAACAATTGGGTCTCAAAGTTGCTTAAGTCCTCCTAAATTGCTGAGGCTGGCTTTGAACTTTTGATTCTCCAGCGTCAGCCTTCTGAGTCACTGGGATTACAGTCATGGGCCATCATACCCACCTTAGTTCCCAAAATTTTCATCACTATAAGAAGAAACTCTGTAACCATACAGCATTAATTCCCATTTCTCTCCCCATCCAACCCCTGGTAATCTCTACAAGTTCATCCATGTTGTATAATACATATCAGAACTTCATTCCTTTAGTCGTCCCCCACCTCCACTGGTGATTGAACCCTAGGATGCTTTAACACTGAGCCTCATCTGCAACCCTCTTTTCTAATTTTTTATTTTGAAACAGTCTAAGTTGTCAAACCTAACCTCAAACTTGCAATCATCTTGCTGCAAAAAATCTCAAAGATCAAGGTAGGATAAAAATAAAATTAAAGTACTGATATACTTTGAAAGAAATATATTAGTTCCCACACTAACGTATTAATGTATATCTTATATTCTCTTATCTGAATTCTCTAGGTTGGCAGGATGTTCTTCCTTATGGTGAATTTTGATAGTTCATGAATTGTTAAGAGCTGATTGAATCAAGTTGTGACACAGATTTTGGAGTAAACACATCTTAAATTCAGATCCCAGGTTCTTGCTTCCTAGATATATGATTTTAGACAAGGTATTGAATCTTTCTGAGTCTGTTTTATTTTCCATTAAATTGGGATAATTATATCTAGGACAGTTATGAGAATCAAATGACACTCAATAAACATTATCTGTTTTTTTAAGAGCTCAGTAAATCTATATGAAGTGAAGAACATTTTTACTTTCTAGCACTGTTGAGAGCTTTAATGCTGCATAGCTTGGGGAAGTGCAGGCAAATGACAAAAAAAGTCCATGTTGTGAGAAAACAAGTCTTAGGTAATTTTTCTAAATGGCTTTTTAAAACACTATGGATTGTATTGTAAGTTCTATGTGCTTACTGTAGAAATAAATGATTAAACATATTGCCATTCACTGTACATTTAATTTTATATCTATGACCAAAGTTCATGAGTTATTTCACAAGTAAATCTACTTCCTCGTTTATAACAAGTGATTCAGTGCATTTCTTATTTTCTCTTGAAAATAAAAGCTTTAAGGCCTTTATTATGAGAAGAATTACTGCAAAACTAGAGTAACTAAGGAAATTTAAGAATTTTAAGATTTAAATGGTTGTGGCTTAAATAATCTCAAATATAAAAAATATTCAACTGAGTATCAGAAAACTACCACCAAGTGATTTTTTGTTTGTTTGCTTTTTGGTACCAGGAATTAAACCCAGTGGTACTTAACTATTGAGCCACATCCCCAGACCTTTTCAAATTTTTTTATTTTGAGGCAGGTTAGCCTAAATTGCTTAGGGCCTAAGTTGCTGAGGCTGGCTTCAAACCTGCAATCCTCCTGCCTCAGCCTCCTGAGCTGCTGGGGATGACAGGTATGCACCACCTTACCCAAGTAAATTATATACATATATTTTTAAAAAGCAATCAGGGCTGGCACAGTGGCTCAGTAGTTATGGTGCTTGCCTGGCAAGCGCAAGGACCCAGGTTTGAACCCCAGAATCACATACACAACTAAGTATCAGAGCAACAAAAAATAGATGAAAAACTAAATAAAAGTGATTCTCTCTTTCTCTCTCACTATCCCTCTCAAAAATAAAGAAATCAGTAATGTCTTTTCACTAAATTTTTTCACTTTCCATTGAAATAAAAACGATTTCCTTGAAAAGATAACAAACTATTTTCTCCCATTCTAGGCACATGGCAAACAGAAACAAAGAGTAATTTTCCAGGGTTAAAGATAATCAGTTTCACTAACTTTTGTAATTAAAAAACTGGCAAATTCACAGAAGATATTTAAGATTTATGATCACAAACTGCAAATTTAAGTGTCAAATTGAAAAAATCCAAATGATTACTTACAAAGGACATCAATACATCCAAACATTTCTAATACTTTATAATATTTTTAAATGACTATATATTTTTATAAATGCATCTGAATAGTCTTTTGTACATATAAGTCATATTATATAATTTAGAGACAACATGATTCTCAGATCTCTCTGCAGTTACTCTACAATGCCTTGGGGTCTCATCAACCAGGTAGGGAACCTACCTACGGAACAGATAACTAGGAAATACAAATAGGAAAGGAGCTAAAGTTCAGTTCACAGTAAAAGTTCAAAGCAATACTTAAATTGTATCTTAAAATGTTGAATGGTACTTCACTGAATTACTATCTTTAAGTCTTTTTTTTTTTTTTAACACAGTCTCTTTATGTTGCCCAGGCTGGCCCTGAACTTTTGGGCTTAAGTTATCCTCCTGCCTCAGCCTCCCTAGTAGTGGGACTACAAGTATATGCTACTGAACCTGGCTTAGATTTTATGAGAACAGTAATTGCCATTCATAGGATTGTTGTAAAGATTTAAAGGTAATTATGAGTAACGTTGATCCTACTTCTTTTTCAAGCAATTGTAAAGTTGCTAAGTGAAGTATCCCAATCTCAGAGACTGGAGGGCCGAATGTTTTCTCTCATTTGTGGAAGCTAGAATACAAGCAGAAATAATATGATAGATAGTTAACCTAACAATTACCTCATCATGTATGAATTTTTACACGATTGTGGGGAACCTTGCCTAGGTTGCTGGGGGACGCAGGGAGGGGGGCAGGGAGAAGGGAAAAGGAAGGATATCAAGGAGTTTGGAGGGAGGTAGTACGGGGGAATCTAATCAGAGGGGAACCTTCAACTTCCATGAGAAGTCCAATTAACTTGGGGTTAAGTAGGGAGAAAACATGGAACTATGGGGAATCCAAGGGGGGAAACCATGGAATGACACCAGCCTTGGCTTGTTCTGTCATTATACTTTTGTTCTTGATTGTTTGATGATGAATACCTCCTAATTGTAAGACCATGTTTAAGAATTAAAAAAAAAAAGAATTATGAGTAAACGCAGACTGTATTATATGTAGTAAATATTCAATAAATCTCAGTTTTTTTCCTTTGTTCCTTGCATTCTGAAAACAGCCATAATCAAACAGAAACAGAATCTATAAAATTTGCATATAAAGAAATTTAATGATACAGAAAGCAGGGGAGGAGGGATTTCCTAGCTCTGAAACCTGACTCAACAGTACTTTGTGAACAGTTTGTTCCATTTAATAGCTTTGTCATTGGTTTGCATCAGTTTCTGTTGACAGATGTCCATATCATGAGGAGTATTATTAATAATGGGGTGCATGTGAATAATTTCCACAAATTATAGGTACCAGAGAGCCAAGGCATTTCAGCGAACTCTTAGATTCTGAAGCTAGCAGGGAACTTAGTTCATTCACTCCCTCTGGTTGCAGATGAAGGAATGGCGAGCCACAGAAGTGAAGCGATTCTCTCAAAATTACTCAGCTATGACAGCCATAATTCTCTCTTCTTCTAATACTTAACAGCAATGTTCCATATCTCACAAACTACTTTCCCTACCAGAATATATTGTTACATTTTCTATAGTAGTTTACTTTCTATGAAAATATTTTTATGTGAATGGTATAGACAAAATTAGAGAAATTAACTTGATGGAACATTGTTCATAATTTGATGTAAAAAAGGTTTAGAAGGAATCAGAAACAATCAATAATGTATAGTTAGCCAGGTGTAGTGGTGTATGTCTACAATCCCAGCAAGAGACTCAGACAGGAGGATTGCAAGTTTGAGGCCAGCCTCAGCAACTTAGCAAGAACTTGTCTCAAAATAAAATTATAAAAAGGGCTGGAGATGTAGCTCAGTGATAGAGCACCTGTGTACTCAATTCCCAGTACCATAAAAAAGTCAACATACAACTAAAGGTAACTAAATGCAATCTATCATCATTTATCTTTTCCTCCTTTATATTTTTTAAAGTATAAATGAGTAAAGGTTTGGCTTCTGTGTTTACTACTACAGAGTTAAAGTCTATGGAACTGTAAATTCAGGTGTAATTAAAAATTAACATGACCTCAGTGTTTCCATGGCAATAAAAAGGCCTCATGAATAAATAATTACTATTATACAACTGATATGGAAGTCTTGTTACTCTGAAAGCCACACTGTTTTATAGCTAGTAGGAGCTACTGTCTTTGTTTTGACTTATTTTTCTTTTTGTTAAATTGTTTTCTTATGTGTTGCTGGGGTTCAGAGTCAGGGTTTTGTGCATGATAAGCAAGCACTCCACCACTGAGCGATACCCACAAGCTCCTGGCTAAATTCTTGTTGAAGTTCCAAATGTATCATTGCTTATGTTTAATATAATTTTGATCTCAAAACATTCAAATGTTAATGAAACCTGAAACAAGAGATTTCCCTAAGACAGTGAATAAATTCACATATTTTTAACAGAATACCTTTATATTATGTTTTTTAAATTATTTTTTAAAGATGGAGAGAGAATCAATTTTATTTATTTTTTCCATCTGGCATTTGTTTCTCCCCACCTAGTTGTGTATGTGGTGCTGGGGTTTGAACCAGAGTCCTCTTGTTTGCCAGGCAAGTGCTCCAACCTCAGAGCCACCCCTCTAGCCTTATATTTATTTACTTTTTTTTGTTAAGGATTGAACCCACTGCCTCACCTGTGTTCGGAAATTGCTCTGCCACTGAGCTACAACCCAAGACCCATATTTACATATTTTAATCATCATTTTAAAGCCAGAATTAATGCTGCCATTTGATCATATCTTAGGTAAAAGCAATAAGTGAAATAGTTTATTCAATCTGAAAATTGTATGTATAAGATTCAAAAATTGATTAAATTATAAAATTCAAAAATTGTTAATATGGGGCTGGAGTGGTAGCTCCGTGGTTATGCCGCTTGCCCAGCATGCTACAGTTCAACCCCAACACCACATACACAGCGAAGTCTCAGAGCAACAAAGACCATATGAAAAACTAAATAAAAATTGTTTCTTTCTCTCCCTCACTGTCCCTCTCTCTTTTAAAAAAATAGTTAAAGTGATTAAAGACAAAAGGGCAAGAAAGACACTTTTCTGAAAGTTTTATGATCAACTCTAGAGATCTGATACCATTACTTACAGGGGAGAGTAATACACAGACACACACACACACAGAAGCATTTAGATTAGAGCTGCCTTAGATCATAATGCCTCTTGGAGATCCCCATTTATAATATACTGGACATATATTTGTTGACTAAGGGATTCTACATCTCTGGTCCTTTTCATTTTTTATGTTGCGACAGAGTCTTGCTAAGTTGGTTAGGCCTCACTGAATTGCTAAAGCTGGCCTGGAATTTGAGAGTATCCTGTCTCAGACTCCACAATGGCTGGGATTATAGGCATGTGCTACCCTGCTAGGCACATTGCTGGTGTTTTGAGTAATTCTTCCCGCACTAATGTAAATGTTGCAAAGCATTCTCTCTCTCTCTCTCTCTCTCTCTCTCTTTTTAAGAGAGAGAGGGAAAGAATTAATTTTAGTTCTTTATGTGACTTTCGTTGCTCCAACACTTTGTTGTGTATGTGGTGCTGGGGTTCGAACCCGAGTTCTTGCGCATGCCAAAAAAGCACTGTAACTGCTGAGCCACCACTCCAGCCCCAATTCTTCTTTTCTTTTTCTGCATTTTATTGTCAGGTAAACTCTCTGATCTTCATTTTTATTTTTAAAGAGAGAGAGAGTTTTGATTTCTCCAACACTTAGGGAGGGAGAAAGAGAGAAAGAGAAAATCAATTTTATTTCATTTTTCATGTGGTTTTTGTTGCTCCAAGAATTCGTTGTGTATGTGGTGCTGGGGTTTGAACTTGCATACTCACACATGCCAGGCAAGTGCCGTAACCATCGAGGCACCACTCCAGCCCTTCATGATTGTTCTTTTTAATTTATTTATTTTTTCGTGAAATATGGAGTTACATTTAGGAGGGAATCATTATCAAACAATCAAGAACAAATGTATAATCACACAGCAAGCCAAGGCCGATGCCATTCCATGCTTTCCCCGCTTGGGTTCCCCATGTTTTCCTCTATTAAACCCTCCTTGTTAAATGGACTTATCATGGAAGTCGAAGGTTTCCCTCTGAGTTGTTTACCCCATACTCCCTCCCTCCAGTATCCTTGATATCCTTCCTATTCCCTCCCCCCCCTACATGTCCCAGCATCCTAGGCAAGGTTCCCCCTGATTGTGTAAAAATTCACACATTCTGAAGTTATTACTAGCTTAGCCATCTATCATAGTGTTTCTGGTTATATTCTAGCTTGCCCAAATAAAAGAAAACATTTTGTCCTTGAATCTCTGAGTTTGGGATATTTCACTTAGCATAATTTTTTCCATCTCTGTCCATTTGGCTGCAAAAGCCTTAAGATCATTTTCTCTAATGGCTGAGTAGTATTCCATTGTCTATATGTACCAAAGTTTTTGAATCCATTGATGGAGTGAGGGGAACCTGGGTTGGTTCCATAATTTAGCTATAGTAAATTGAGGTGCTATAAACATTGAAGAAACTAAAAAAAATTTTTTTTAAATAAAAAAATTGAAGAAATTGTATCTCTATAATATGCCAATTCTAACTCTTTTGGGAAAATACCCAGGAGTGGGATAGCTGGGTCATAATGTGGTTCCAGCCCTAATTTTTTGAGGCATCTCCACGCTGCTTTCCAGAGTGGCTGGAAAGTTTGCAGTCCCACCAGCAATACGACAGTGTTCCTCCTTTCCCACAGCCCCTCCAGCATCTGTCATTGTTAATAGTCTTCATTTTTACCACTCTGACTAGAGTAAGGTGGAATCTCTGTGAAGTTTTGATTTGCATTTCTCTTACTGCTAGTGGTGTAGAGTATTTTCGCATGTTATGGGCTTTTTGGACTTCCTCCATTGAGAAGTTTCTTTTTAGTTCTGTAGCCCATTTATGGATTGGATTATTTGTGATTTTGGTGTTTAGTTTTTTTAGTTCTTTGAATATTCTGGATATTAGCCCTCTGTCCCAGGTGTAGCAGGCAAAGATTTTCTCCCATTCTGTAGGATCTCTCTTGACACTTTTGACTAAATCTTTAGCTGTGCAAAAGCTTTTTAGTTTAATTGCATCCCATTCATTTATTCTTGACTTTAATGCTTGGGCCATGGGAGTTTTGTTAAGAAAGGTGGTGCCGACCCCTATGTCATGTAGTGTTGATCCTACTTCTTTTTTAAGCAATTGTAAAGTTGCTGGTTTGATATCAAGATCTTTGAACCATTCTGATCTAATTTTTGTGCAGGGTGAAAGGTAAGGATCCAGTTTGTCCAGCACCATTTGTTGAACAGGCTATCTTTCTTCTACACTATGCTTTTGCCCGCTTTATCAAATATCAGATAGTTAAAGGTATGGGAGTTCGTCTCAGAATCCTCTATTCTATTCCACTGGTCTTCAGATCTGTTGGATAACAATACCATGTTGTTTTTGTTACTATAGTCCTATATTATAATTTCAGGTCAGGAATTGAGATACCACTTGTTTCCTCCTTCTTGCTGAGTAATGTTTTGGCTATTCTGGGTCTTCTGTTATTCCATACAGAGTTGAGAATTGCTTTTTCTATATCCGTGATGAATGACATTGGTATCTTGATGGGGATTGCATTGAATCTGTATAGGGCTTTGGGTAGAATGGCCATTTTGATTATATTGATTCTACCTAACCATGAACATGTAATATTTTTCCATCTACTCAGATCTGCAATTTCTTTTTTTAAAGTTCGATCGTTTTCATTGTAGAGGTTCTTAATATCCTTTGTAAGATTTGTACCCAAGTATTTTATTTTTTTGGAGGAGATGGTGAATGGGACAGAATTCTTGATTTCTTCTTCAGTGGACTTGTTGCTGGAGTATAGGAAAGCTAGTGATTTATTGGTGTTGATTTTATAGCCAGCCACTTTGCTGAAATCGCTTATAAGCTCTAGAAGTCTTCTGGTCGAACTTATTGGATCTTCTAGGTATAGGATCATGTCATCAGCAAATAGAGACAACTTGACTTCCTCTTTTCCTATTCGGATTCCTTTGATTTCCTTCTCTTGTCTGATAGCTCTGGCAAGGGTTTCAAGGACTATATTGAATAAGAGTGGTGAAAGTGACCTTGTCTTGTTCCTGAATTCAGTGGAAATGATTTGTCTTTCTCCATTGAGCATAATGTTGGCTATGGGTCTGTTGTAAATGGATCTTACATAGTTAAAGAGCTGAATTTTATTAAAGGCCTTTTCTGTGTCAATTGAGATGATTACATGATTTTTATTTTTAATTCTGTTTTAAGTGGTAAATTACATTTATTGATTTGCATATGTTGAACCAGGCCTGTTTTCCTGGAATGAAGTCCACTTGATCATGATATATTATCTTTTTAATGTACTTTTGGATCCAATTAGCTAGAATTTTATTAAGGATTTTTGCATCTATGTTCATCAGGGAAATTGGTCTGCAGTTTTCTTGATGTGTCTTTGTTGGATTTTGGTATCAGTGTTATATTTGCTTCATAAAAAGTGTTTGGTAGTGCTCCAACCCCTTCAATTTCATGGAAAAGCTTATAGAGGATTGGTGTTAATTCTTCTGTGAAAATTTGGTAGAATTCTGCAGTATATCCATGCGGTCCTGAGCTTTTCTTTTTTGGAAGACCTTTGCTTGCTGCTTCAATTTCGCTACCTGAGGTAAGTTGGTTTAGATTTTCAATGTCCTCTGTTGATAATATGGGGATGTCGTATGTGGCCAAATATCTGTACATATCTTCCAGATTATCAAACTTGGCAGAGTATAAATTTTCAAAATAAGTTCTGATAATCTTCTGGATTTTGGTTGAGTCTGTGGGGATATCTCCATTTTTGTCTTTGATGTTGTTGATTTGCTTCACTTCATTTCTCATTTTGGTGAAGTTGGCAAGGGGTCTGTTGATCCTATTTATTTTTTCAAAGAACCAACTCTTTGTTTTGTTGATAATTTGTATTGGTTTTTTTTTGTTGTTGTTGTTGTTCTCAATTTCATTTATTTCAGCTCTGATTTTAGTTATTTCCTGTCTTCTGTTAGCTTTCAGATTAGATTGTTCCTCTTTTTGCAGGAGTTTGAGTTGGAGCATAAGGCTGTTTATTTGGGCTCTTTCCTGATTTTTTTTTTTCAGGGCTAGGACCGAACTCGGGGCTGTGCGCATGCTTAGGCAAGCACTTTGCCACTGAGCTAAATCCCCAACCCCCCACCCTTTTTTTTTTTTTTAAGAGAGAGAAAAAGACAGAATCAATTTTTTATTGAGTTTTTCATATGGCTTTCATTACTTTGACACTCAGTTGTGTACTTGCACATGCCAGGCAAGTGCCGTAACTGCCGAGCCACTGCTCCAGCCCCTTTCCTGATTTTTGATGTATGCATTCAGAGATATAAATTTACCTCTTAAGAATCCCTTCATACTAGCCCAGAGATTTTGATATGTGGTTTCTTCATTCTCATTCATTTCCAAGAATTTCTTGATTTCTGCTCTCATTACCTTTTCTACCCATCCTTCATTTAAGAGGGTATTATTCAACTTCCAAGTATTTGAGTAATTTCTGTTGTTTTTCTTGTTGTTGATTGCTAAGATCATAGCATTGTGGTCTGACAAGATACAAGGGACTATATCAACTTTTTTATACTGTTAAGATTAGCTCAGTGGACTAGGATGTGGTCTATTTTAGGGAAAGATTCGTGAGCTGCTGAGAAGGAGGTAAATTCAGCCAATTTAGGATGGAATATTCTGTAGATGTCTGTTAAGCCCAATTGATTAATAGAGTTGTTGAGATTGGAGACATCTTGATTTTTTTGTTTTGATGATGTTTACAGTTGATAATGGTGTATTGAAGTCTCCCAGTATTATTGTGTTGAGATCAATGAGAGGTTTAACGTCCTTGAGTATTTTTCCACACATTTGGGGGGGGTGTAATTGGGGGCTAAATGTTAATTATCATTATGTCTTCCTGATGAATTGTCCCTTTTAGTATGATGTAAGTGTCCATCTTTGTCCTGACTAGTTTTAGATTGAAATTAATTTTATCAGATATTAGGATCACCATGCCAGCTTGCTTTTTTGGACCACAGGCCTAGTAGACATTTTGCCAACCTTTCACCTTCAGTCTGTGTCTATTTTTGAGTGTGAGGTGTGTCTCCTGTAGACAACATGTTGTTGGATTTTGTTTTTTTGATCCAGTAAGCCAATCTGTGTTTTTTAATTGGGGCATTGAGACCATTCACAGAGTTGGAATAGATATGGGAAACTAAGTCTCAAACTTTGTGATTATTGCTGTATTTTGTGCCATCTTAGGTATCTTTTGGTGTGTAATGTGATTACTGACACTCTTGTTTAAGGGTTTAGAGAATAATTAGCATGTTCTTCTGAATGAAGAATGTCCTTGAGCATATTCTGTAGTGCAGGGTTTGTGTTCATGTATCTTGCTAGCTTGAGTTTATTGTTGGAAGTGTTTAATTTCCCCAAAGCTGAGTTTTGCAGGGCATATTATTTTTGGCCAAAAATTCTTTTCTTTCAAGGTTTGAAAAATATTGTTCCAAGCTCTTCTGGCCTTCATTGTCTGATGTGAAAAAATCCATAGTGATCCTAATTGGTCTGCCTCTGAATGTGTTTTGGGACTTTTCCCTAGCTGCTTTTAGAATTCTCTTTAATTTCTCTGTTATTCATTTTACATACGATATGTCTTGGTGAATTTCTCATTTGGTTAGGTCTGTTTCGTGTCCTATAAGTGTCTTGGATTTGGTAGTCTGGGTCAATTCTGATAGGAGGAAAATTCTCCTTGGCAATTTCACTTAGATTGTTCTTAATGCCCCTTGATTGTTATTTGATGCTTTCCTCAAGCCCAATTACTCTCAGGTTAGTTCTTTCCATCTCATCAAATATTATTTGGAAGTTCTGGTCATGTACAATAAGTTTCTTTTCTTGTCTGTCCTCCTTAAACTCAACATTGCTCAGCCTGTCTTCGTTATCTGATGTACATTCTTTGAGAGTTGCAATTCTATTTTCTGTTGAGCTTACTCTGGTATTAGTATCTTCCAATGAAGATTTGATTTGACTGACAGTATTTTTCAATTCTGATAGCTCTGCTAAATCTCTTTTCAGAGGGTCTCTTTATAAATATGGTCTTTCATCTTATGGAATTGTTCCCTTATTTCCTTATATAAGTTGTCTCTCATCACTTGAAACTGACCTCTGATTTCTTTCCTTAATTCTTCTTTCAACTCTTTGAGTGAGTTACTAATCATAATTTTGATGCATTTTTCTAGGTTTTCATCTAGGACTCCAACATGGAGTCCTTGGATGGAGAGCTGTGAGATTGAGGAGGAGAGTTATTTCCTCTTTTCCTCATTTTCAGATACAGGGAGTGTGGGTTGAAGACCAACAGTAAATATTACTCTTGTAGAGGTTACTGGAGCTTCTTATGTCTTTGCTTCGTTGCGATGGGGTACTATTTGGGAAGTACAGATCAATAGCTGCCAGTCTAATCAGTGAAAAATTGTGAGACTATAGGTGCATATGCCAAACAGTTTCAACCAAAATAAATATAATGATGATTAGCACTTACAGGAGCAGTTTTCTTCCATGAGAGCTCTCACAATATATTAAGATAGCAAGCAAATACCCATTTTCAAAAATGACCTTTTTTTCAGTTAGCAGGGCCTCTACAGGTGGGGAGAAGTAATGTCTAGAAAGCCAAGGAAGTGAGGAAGGGAAGTAGTGTGGAACTTGTGATTTAGAATAAAGAGCTACAATGTATTAGCACGGTGTAGGCTATTCAATTAAGAATAAGGAAAAGATAGAAATGGGATGCGAGTGGAGTAAAGACATGACTGTTCTTTAACTGAGTAAAATTCACTACCATTCTAAACAGCTGCTGAAGCCTAAAACTCTGAAATAATTCTTTTTCTCCTCACCCTTACCCCAAAAGCCCCAGTCAGCAAGTTCAGATGATTTTCTCAACAAAATATACCTCAAATTTGTCCATTTCTCTTTGCCTGCTTTTATCACTCTCATTCCAACACAAGCTCTCACCTGTATAACAGCAATAAGTTGCTAATTGGTTTCCCCATCTTCATTCATGTCCCTCTACAATACATTCTCTTACAACATAAAAACAGGTATACGACTTCCCATGTAAAAACTTCTATGGTACCACTTCTCCATATAAAGACCTTTATAGTTTTTGTTGTGCTTAAAATAAAATCAGTGCTGCCTGGTGCTATGACACAGACCTGTAATCCCAGAGGCTCAGGAGAGTATGGCAGGAGAATCACAAGTTTGAAGTCAGCCTCAGCAACTTAGTGAGACACTGTCTAAAAATTTAAAAATTTTTTTTAAAAAGGGTTGGGGATGTGTCTCAGTGGTGAAGCTCCCCCTCACCCCTGGATTCAATCCCCAGTATCAAACACACACACACTCCTCAACCAAACAACAAAAATACCCACAATTAAAGAGTAATAAAGAAAAATAAAATTGGGCCTATTATTAGCATGAACTCCAAGCCCTTTGACACTTCTCTAACTCCATCTCATATTATCTTCTTATTGATCAGCCTTCCACAACTTGTTGGTACAGAAAACTGAGTTTTTGTTTATTGCAGGAAGGAAGAACAAACATTACCTTCACAGATCTTAGCAGCATCTGAGGAGGAAAGTCAAAAGTAAGTTATTTATGAGGTTCTGGGAATCAGGTTTAAGTTGAGTTTTTCAAACAGGGACCTAACTGGAATTGGGTAAAGTCCACAAGGCTAATAGGCCATAGTTGCCCATCAAGGAGTCCTCATTAGGGTCTGGGGATGTCACTTAGTGGTAGAAAGTGAGGCCCTACATTCAGTGCTCAGTACTGCAGGGGAAAAAAGTCCTCCTTCTCATAAAACTGGACCTGCTTCTGCCTTATTGGAAACAGCTATAGGAAGCAGCTTCTAGAGAGCACCATGGTAGATCCAGAGAACTCAAGGTGCCATGTTTCAATTAGTTTGTACAGCAAGAGCTCTAAGTGACTTGTTTGCACAGCTGCTAAAGCCCACTGCTTGTACTGAAGTGAGTCGTCTTCCTACAGGTTCAGGGTACAGCTCCTTCATGGCTTCTATTTTCTTGGGGGTAAATTCAGATGGACTCTTTGACACTAAAGTTGATCTTGGGGTTGCAAGTGGTACTAGTGTTCTCCTTTTTCCACTTGCTACTCTAGTTTCCCTCACCCTCAGCTATCAGCTCATGGGACCTTGGTGGTTTATTGGTGATGTGTGACACAAACCTTAACTCCTAAAGGATCTGAACAATCATACTGTTTTCTGAACAACATGATTATCTTGTGTTCATTCAGTTACGGTAGGAAATGAAAGTTCCAAAAGGTGCCCAAATGGATGATCTAGGTTCCACATGTAGGTCTCCTGCCTTTCTTCCTCCTGCTGATGAGCATCCACTATCGATGCCAGAATACTGATGCCTCTTCTTACCTGGTGGCCTCTGGACATTAGGGCTTCAAAGTGCACTGAAGCTGCCAAATTGTAGTTCAGTTAGAAAACTTTGTGTCCCGTCAGGAGTATGCTTCTGGCGCTGGAGCAGTGGCTCAGTGGTTATGGCGCTTGCCTAGCATGTGTGAGTACGCAAATTCAAACCCCAGCACCACGTACACAGCAAAGTCTCAGAGCAATGAAGGCCACATGAAAAATTAAATATTGTTTCTCGCTTCCTCTCTCACTGTCCCTCTCTTTAAAAAAAAAAAAAAAAAAAAAAAGACTATGCTTCCTCTGGGGAATGGGACTTCTACCCTGAAGGTTACAGGGCTTGAAAGGATGGGAAGCACAAAATCTCCTAGTGTATCACTAGGAATGATGGTACATGAGGCCACTCCTACTTTTGCAACTTGCATCCTGGGCCCCTTTTCTTCCTCTTGGGAACACAGAACCTTAGAAAGATCTCTGATTTAATGTATGTACTACATCTTTCAAGGATGGTACTGATCCTCTCAGAGTGTTGGCTCTGAGTTAATGTTGTAACTCTGCCTATAGAAAGCCATTCTAGCATTCTATTAATTTATCATCTTAATAAAGTACAATAACTTCATTAAGAAACAAATCTGGAGTTGGGATATAGCTTAGTGGTACAGTGCTTGCCTAGTACATGAAAAGGCCCTGATTCAATCCAATAAACACCCTCCTCAAATATCAATTATCTTGCATAATTATTCCTTTCTCATTCCCTCGTTAATTGTACTGAAAATACTCTTAATTGTTCCCTTTAACAAAAGTGCTACACTTTCTCACCCTAGGCAAAATTAGAAGATAGAAAACCAGGAAATGTTTAATTATTTTTCTACATAGGTATGCCTTTCATATTTCATTCATAAAATTTAAGGAGGCTATATATGCAACAAAATTCAAAGGCATTTCCACATCCTCAAAATTAATATTTACAGTTAAATGTGTAAGAATAGTGAAACAAAACCGTTCAGTGACTAGTATTTTGTCTCTCATTTTTTTCTTTAGATTTTATCAAAGTACACAAAAATTATGTATCAACTATCAATTTAATATTTATGTCAGGTCTTTAAATTAGGTACAGATCTAGAAATTATAATTGCAGTTAAGTATAAAGTTGAGAATTTTAATACTATGGGCTTGGGTTATAGCTCAGTGGCAGAGTGCTTCCAGCACATGTGAGGCACTGAGTTTGATGCTGACCACCACAGAAAATTAAATAAAGGTATTCTGTTCATCTACAACTAAAACAATTTTTAAAAGATTTTAATTGATAGAATATCATAAGATTATAAATCCTTTTAAGATACCCATTGTTACAATTTTAGTTACATCTAAATTTTTATAATCTTAATTTGCAGAAAGTGATAATACTAATGTCCTATTTGTCCTATAAAGTTGATGCAAGAAAAATAGAAAGTTTAAATTATAAGACATTCAACCCTCTTGTATAAACTTATTCAGAATATTGAGTTGTCATTAATTTCATATATTAAAATTAGGAAGTTTTTTTTTTTTTTAAAGAGAGAGGGACAGCAAGGGGGAGAGAGGGAGAATCAATTTTATTTAGTTTTTCTTTTTTTTTAACAAAAGCATATAGTTTATTAACTATCTTTATTTTTAAAAGGACACATTTTACTTTATTTTTTTCCTAAGATTTTAAATACTTTGAAGAAATACACTCATTAGGGAGGAATGATTTTTCTTCAACCCTCAAGTTTATACTGGATACAGACCCCTGTGTAACAAAAGACAGATTAACAAGAGAAAAACAAGCAAGTTTATTAACACACACAGGACACACAATGTGGAAAGAACCTCAATGAACAATAACTCAAAGCAGAGGTGTAGAACTCTGGCTTATATTGTATCTTCAACAAAGAGCAGTATTTTCAGAGAAGTGGCAAGACAAAGAAAAACAGTTTTGTCTTCCAGATGTGGGACACGGGCAAAGTTCGTTTATGGGAGTACAACAATGAAGGAATGTTTGTAGATTCCTCTGGTGCCATGTCTGAGCTGATCAGAGTTCTGTTTAGTGATTAACTTCTGTCTTTCAAGGAAAATAGGGAGAAGGCAAGGAGCTTTTCTACTTTGCTTCTTGACTGTCTTCAGCTCAAAGTATTTGTCAAAGAGACATATTTTGAGGTGAAATATTCTGGCTTTCTTCACACCACACAAACAACACAAAAACACCAAAGAATTATAGGCAGATGATTGACAGACAATTCTTTCATAGAGACATGACAGAAAAGAAAATCCGTTTTTATATAAATTAATTATAAACCATAGCAGTAAAAGCTTTCCGAACATTGGCAAGAAAAGATGAAAACTTGTTGGTCTTCCTTACATTCTCTTGAAATTCTGCTAGGTACTCAAGATGAGGAGCACTATCTGACAGTGATAGAGAGAAAGAGAGAAAGAGAGAGAGAGAGAAAGAAAAGAAAGAGAATCAGTTTTATTTAGTTTTTCAAACAGCTTTTGTTGCTCCAAGACTTCTTTGTGTACGTGGTGCTGGGTTTGAACCTGCATACTGACACATGCTGAGCAAGCGCCGTAATCCCCTAGCCACTGCTCCAGCCACAAGATTACTGCTTAGGGGCTGGAGCAGTGGCTCAGTGGTTACATTGCTGGCCTTGCATGCACGAGTACATGGGTTTGAACCCCAGCACCATGTATACAACAAAATGTCAGAGGAATTAAAGTTACATGAAAAACTAAATTAAAAAATTGCTTTTCTCTTTCTCTCCCTCTCACTGCCCCCTCTTTCTTAAAAAAAAAAAATGATTAAATCATTCTAATTTGTCCAGTGATTCATTTACTTATCAGGAATATTTTATAAACATTTTCCATATAATGTATAAACTCTGTATGTTATTAAAAAAAAAAACCTATTCCTGTTGAAAAATTTTGTTTTGTTTTGTTTTGTTTTGTTTTTCAGGGCTGAGGATCAAACTCTGGGCCTTGTGCATGCTAGGCAAGCGCTCCGCCACTGAGCTAAATTTATCCCCAACCCCACAAAAGTTCTTTATCTTGGTACCAAGACTTATTTTATAGCTTTAACCAGAAACACAGCGTTTTAAAATGCAATTTAAAAAAGAAATGTAGGGCTGGAGCGGTGGCTCGGCGGTTTCGGTGCTTGCCTGGCAAGCACGAGGACCTGGGTTCAAACCCCAGCGCCACGTACACAACTAAGTGTTGGAGCAACTATGGCCATGTGAAAAACTAAATAAAGTTGTTTCTCTCTTTCTCTGTCTCTCTCTCTCTCGCTCTATCTTTAAAAAAAAAAAAAAAAGAAATGTAAATCAATTTGATTTTTCTATTTTAGAAGTTTTTCAGTAGATATTCGTAAACACATAATGACAGAATAACTGCTTTCATCAATTTGTCTTTAAAGCTTTATAAGGGAGGGGAAAAGGGAAGAGGAAGAGAAAGAAAAACAGTGAAACAGCTTAAGTCAAATAGCAGTATTATCACTCTAAAAGTCTAATTATCTTTAATTAAGGAGAGAGAAAAGTTAAGATGGAGGAAAATCTATATTGATATAAGTGCATGTGTGTGCACACACACAAAGTCAATACAACTAGTTCAAACATTAACCCAGACCCTTGACAATTTGATTTGTGTGATTAAAAAGTTAGGAATTACTAATATCTGAAGTATGAAAATGAGAGGGGAAGGTGTCCCTTATATCAAAGTGTTCTTTCTCTTTTAAAATAATATCATCTCCCATGAAGTGTTTTCAAAGTAAGGAGAAAAAAATCAGATGATAGAAGGGAAATGGAGGAACACAGGATAGAGAAGTGGAATAGAAAGATAAAGAACATTCATTATATGTTTAAATCATGATTTGGAGAGATCTAAAAGAGTTTTAATATTTCACATTTTTCTCTTCTTTTGGCCAAGCAATCTTTCAGGGATAATTTCATAATCTAAATGTATTTTGGAAGTTTCCTTATACCTAAAATGTAGACAACTGGATGTTTTGAAATTTCTTTCCTTTTTGTTCCAAATTGTCTCCTAAGAATTCAAAACAAAATTTCCCCAAATAGTAACTATTATAATTCAAAATACTCCTTATGTCATCTAGAAAGTCAAGAATACACATTTTTTTTAAGAGAGAGAGAGATTCTTATTTATTTTTTTTTCTTTTTTTCTGACACTTAGTTGTGTATGTGGTGCTGGGGTTTGAACCCAGGTCCTCACATGTGCCAGGTAAGTGCTTTACTACTGAGCCACCACTCCAGCTGAAGAAAAAACATTTTGATTTTTAGTATCAATACATATAAGATATGAGTCCAGCTGGTGGAGCAGTGGCTCAGTAGTTGGAGTGCTCACCCGGCATGTGCGAGGACCCAAGTTCAAACCCCAAAACCACATACACAATTAAATGTTAGAGAAACAAAGACCAGATGAAAAAAATGATTCTTTCTCTCTTAAAAAAAAAATGAGAGTCCATTCTAGAGAAAGTACTAACTGACCAACAATAAACAAATCCATTAGTCTGGAAATAGTCAAAATGGGTATGTTGGATCTTGGGGAATTCCCCCTTCCTACCATGAAAACTAGAATTTCAATGGCAAACGGGAGTGAGGAAAGTCCTGATAAGATTTTCATATATGACCTGAGACAAGTTTGTCCAAAAGATGTCACTTTGAAGAGGAACTTTCTGAAAATCTAAGCCTAAACCCATCTTCAATCCTATGCAAAATGAAGAGATAAGAATAAGATAAATTGGCTTATATGTTGTAACATCCAAATTTAATTTGGATTTGAGTCAAAATTCTAAGCTGACAAAAATGACCTTCTTTCCTTGCTTTCTTCACCTTACAAGGATCGGCCATTTATGTTTTTGTTAATCTAGAATGGAAATCAAGTGGCTCATCTATGCTATGCAACAGTGACCTTTCTCCTCCTTAGGCCAGCTGATTTTTTTGTCTTTTTTTTTTTTTTTTTTTAAAGAGAGAGGGAGAGGAGGCTGGAGCGGTGGCTCAGTGGTTACAGTGCTTGCTCGGCATGTGTAAGTACACGGGTTCAAACCTTAGCACCCACATACACAACTAAGAGTCAGAGCAATGAAAGTCATGTGAAAAACTCAATAAAAATTTATTCTCTCTCTCTCAAAAAATAAAAAAAAAGAGAGGGAGAGAGAAAGAGTCAAAGAGAATCAATTTTTTTTTTCCATCTGGCCTTCATTTCTCCTACACTTAGTTTTGTATGTGGTGCTGGGGTTCAAACCTGGGTCCTCGTGCATGCCAGGCAAGTGTTCCAACCATTGAGCCCCACTCCAGCCCCCCTAACATTTACTTTTACCTAAGGAAATTTCTTATTTTGATGAGAAAACTGAAGCAATCGAAGTATCACAGACTCTTACCTATACTTACCTACTAAAATCTTTATCCATGTAACTTTCTTTGTCATGGAACCACAGATGAAGTATCCATGGTCCTGTCTTTACTTGAGATCTAGATTCCTCCCCTTTTTCCTGTTCTAAAAAATTATTGGGCAATTCTCTCCCCTCAACAGCCTTCCCATCTCCTTTAGGTTTCTTTTCATTTATTGAACATGGATGGCTATTCATTCAAAAATATTTTCTAAGCATCTTCCACTATGATGTACCAATGAACAAAAAGGACAAATATCTATCCCCTACAGTTTATCATCTAATAAGAGAAAAGGAAAACTATAGAAATTTTGATACAATGGCAAGCTTTTTTTGTATTTTTGCCATATCAGCTTTTAATAATGGAATAGAGATGAATTAGATAATTCCACCTAGAGACCAATACCATGAAATGACACCATTTTTGTTGAATTGGAAGGTCATTTTAGGCTGTTTAAAATTTGTTTTTTGTTGTAACCCTTTTTTTTCTTAAAGAAAGACAGTGAGAGTCTGGGGGTGGGGGGACAGAATCAATACCATTCAGTTTTTCAAGTGGCTTTTGTTGCTCCGAGACCTCATTGTGCATGTGGTGCTAGGGTTTGAACTTGCGCATGCCAGGCAAGCACTGTAACTGCTGAGCCACCACTCCTGCCCTGCAAGCTTATTTTTTAAAAGGCAAATCAAAGCATGTCATTCCTCTGCTCAAAACTCACTAATAGCTTCCCATTTCCACTATGTAAGCCACAGTCTTTATAATGGCTTATAAGACTTTACATGATCTGACTCATTATTACATCTCTGATCTTCCTTGCCAGTATGCTCTCACTTCACATTCTACTCAGACACATTTTTTTGTTGATCTCAAGCACAGCAGGCATTTTCCAAACATGAAGTTTCCTCTGACTACACTGCTGTGCATGGTCTCTTCATGACTGACTCTCTTATTCCCTTTAAGAATTTGCATATTCTCAAGGCCTCAGAAAAACAAGTCCAAAATCAGTAGAAGGAAAGAAGAAATAAATTACAGAGCAAAGTAAATTAAAGACTAAACAAACCAATGAAACAAAGTATTGGTTTTTTGAAAAGAAAAATAAAACTAGCTAAACTAACCAAAGAAAGAGAAGACCCAAATAAATAAAATTAAGGGGTGAAAAGGGAAATATTACAATAAATACTACTGAAATGTAGAGAATCATAGGTAATTTTTTAAAAAAATGTGCTGATAAACTGGAATATCTAGAAGAAATGAAAAATTTTCTATATACATATGATCTACTGAAATTGAACCAAGAGGGCATATTAAAAAACCTAAATAGATCAGTAACAAGTAATTAGATTGAAGCAGTAAGAAAAAGTCTCCCAACAAAGAAAACCTCAGGACAAGACAGATTTGCTGCTGAATTTTACCAGGCTTTAAAAGAAGATCTAATGCAATGCTCCTCGAACTATTGCATAAAATAGAAAGGGAAGGAACTCTTCCAAACTCATTAAGCCAGTATTACCCTACCAACACCTGATAAGGACCCAACAAAAAGAAAACTATAGACCTATATCCTTGCTGAACACAGCTGCAAAATAAAATAAGTGTAAGCCAAATTCAACATCGCATTAAAAAGATAACACAAGATCAAGTTAGTTTCCTTCCATGGATGCAAGTTTGGCTCAATATATACAAATCAATAAATATACCACATAGAAAAAAATCACATATTTATCTCATCAGATGCAGAAAAAGTCTAATGTCCCTTCATGATAAAAATCCTTAATAAGTTAGGCACAGAAAGATCATATCTCAACAAAAGGTTGTCTAGGGAAAACCTGAAAGCATTTCCTCTAATATCATGAGTAAAAAACTACCATTATTCAATATAGCATTGAAAAAATTAGCCAAAGCAATCAGACAAGAGAAAGAAGAAAAAAGACATAAAGAAAAGATACAAATAGGAAAGCTGAAAGTCAAATTATCCTTGTTGGCAAAAGATGAGATTCTATGTGTAGAAAACTCTTAAAGAGAGCAACAAAAATGTCTTTGAAATGATAAACTTAGCAAAGTAGTAGGACACAAAAATCAACATATAAAAATCAGTAGCTTTCCTATTCATCAAAAATAAACTCACAGAGGGCTGGAGTGGTGGCTCAGCAGTCAGAGCACATGCCTGACATCTATAAGGACCTGGGTTCAAACCCTAGCACCATATACATAAGTAAATGTCAGAGAAATGAAGGCCAGATGAAAAATAAATAAAACTGATTCTCTGTCTCTCTGTCTTTATTTTCTTTTTTAGAGAGGACAGTGAGAGAGAGAGAGCGAAAGAGAAACAGAAACAATTTTTATTTAGTTTTTCACATGGCTTTCGTTGCTCTGACACTTCGTTGTGTAATTGGGTGCTGGGGTTCGAACTCACTCGCATACTAGCACATGCCAGGCAAAAGCCATAACCGCCAAGCTGCCACTCCAGCCCCCTCACTCTGTCTTTAAAGAAAAAAAAGATTCCTTATGATTTATAAAAATAAATAAACTAAACTCACGGGGCATGAAGATGGCAGATTAGAGGAAGAACGTACTCCCCAGAAGTGCCTTTGCACAAGATTTACAGTGGGACAGCTGTACCTCAGGTAAATGACTTAGGGAATTCACTGAAATTCAATATTAGACAGTAAAACAATTATAGAAACACAGAAAGCTGCAAAATTAGAACAAAGAAAATGTCAGAGATGGGATAGTATGGCTGGTGGCCATTGCAGAGAGGAGGGGGAACACAAATAGGAAAATGTGGTGAATGAAACTGGTTTGGGGGAACCTGTGAGAAAGAGAAAGGAAGATCTTGACTGACCTAGAGATGTTGGAGAAGTTTTTGAGTGAAAAGTGACCAAAATTGCTTGGCCCACAGGTGGCACAGTCACTGTAGCAGATTGGTAACTCATAAAAGAAGTTTACCAGCTTGACCCAGCAGTTTACTTATTGTAGGGTCCAGAGTATGCATAGACAGTGTGATTGAAACACAGAATTGTGCTTAAGGTGATCCAGATTGTGAATACAGAGGAGGACACTCCCTGTGTTGCTCAAGAGCCATATGAACAGCAAAGATGTCAGTAACTGGCCAGATAATTTTGCACTCCATGTCTGATCCTGGTTAGTTCATATCCATGGTGGTATATATGTAAAGCTTGTGGAGATTTAAACTCTTTACCCTAAAAGTGGAATTTTCAGGAGGCCCCTAAGACCTCCAGGGAATGGTATCCACCCAACAACAGAGGATGTGGAACAAATCTCAAATACTCACCAATAGAGTTCCGAAGGTCAGGCATGACTAAATCCTACTGGAACTTCCTATTTAGAACTCTGTACCAGTCCCAACACGGAAGTACATCATGTCAGCACTCCCTATTACTAGCTTTGGCACCTGGCCACAATGGCTGCTAGTTTGGCTGAAAAACACAAAGTGGGACTTAACAACCCCCAGCCTTTGACGCAAAGATCTCAGAGCCCTATCCCTCCAAAAAAGTTAAATACAAAGAAAAACACAATAATATAAGCAATGAATATCCATCCTTGCCAAAAGTTTTGAACTCATCAACTCTGAAAGACAACTTTGCTGGATATAGCAACATTGGCTGGCAATATTGCTGTTTTCTTTTAGAGTTTGGAATATCTCATTCCAGGCCCTCCTTAATTTTAGGATCTGAGTTCAGAAGTCACAGGTGAACCTTACTATTTGCCTCTGAATGTGATCTGACATTTTTCTCTTGAAGCTTTTAATATTCGTTCCTTATTTTCTATTAGGTATTTTGATTACAATGTGTCTTAAGAGAAGTTGTTCTGACCTTCTCTATTTGGGATCTTACATGCATCCTCTATGTGGATGTCTTATTTCTAATATGAGAAAATTTTTCTGCTACTTCTGAGATGTTCTTAATGCCTTCTGTGTGTACCTCCATGTTCTCTTCTATCCCATTTACTCTCAGGTTTGTTCTCTTGATGCTGTCCCAGAGTTCTTATACATTCCAATTGCAGGCTTTTTGTTTTTTCCTTTACTGCATACTGAATACTCAAGTTCACTCACCCTTTCTTCAAGATCTGAAGTTCTATCTTCAAGGCCTGATGTTCTACATTCTACACAATCTGATCTCTTGGTGATGTTTTCAAGTGAATTTTTCATTTGATTCATCTTGTCTTTCAAGAGTTCTGATTGATTTCTTTTCAGTATCTTTCTCTCATTGAAATGTTCTATCATCTCTATTTGCTCTTTTAATTTTCCTTAGATCATCTTTTAGTTCACTGAACACTGTATTCATCAGTTTTTTTGTAGTTTTTCCTCTGGAATTCCATCCAATTTCATATCTGTGTGATCCTTTGTTGTGGGACTGTGAATTTTGGGGGGAAGTATGTTTGCCTGTTTCTTCATGTTTTCAGAGACTTAGACTTACACATCAGGTGAGATGGATTCCCCTTTCTTTTATACATGTGTCCTTTTATGTGTACATATCTTTTCTGTTCTGAGGTGTGTGTGTGTGTTTTGTTTTTTGGTTTTTTTTTTTTAAGAGAGGGACAGTGAGAGAGACAGATAGAGAGAAACAACTTTATTTAGTTTTTCACATGGCCTTCGTTGCTCCAACACTTAGTTGTGTACGTGGTGCTGGGGTTTGAACCTGGGTCCTCATGCTTGCCAAGCAAGAGCTGAAACCACTGAGCCACCGCTCCAGCCCCCAAGTGTGTTTTGTTTTAATACCAGGCACTAAACCCAAGTGGCACTTAACCCTTGAGCCACATGCCTAGCCCTTTGTATTTTTTTTTTTTCAGTGAGAGAGAATCAATTTTATTTAGTTTTTCATGTGGCTTTTGTTGCTCTGACACTTCATTGTATATGTGGTGTTGGGGTTCAAACCCGTGTCCTTGCATATACCAGGCAAGCACCATAACCATTGAGCCACCGCTCCAGCCCTGTATTTTTTATTTTAAGACAGGGTCTTAGTAGTTGCTTAGAGCTTTGTTAAATTGCTGAGACTGGCTTTGAACCTGTTATCCTCCTGCCTCAGCCTCCTAAGCTACTAGTATTATAGGTGTGCGCTATCATACCTGGTTTCTGTGTTTTTGATGTATGAGTAGATGTCTGGGAGTGAGAATAGAGGTCCTCTTCTGGTTGTTTCTACTTGGGACCTGGTTGTTGGTTTGGGGTTTTCCTCTCCTCTATTCTACGAGTTGAAGTATTGTGCAGGCTTGAGCGGGGCTCGTTTGTGTGTGGGTTGAAATGCACCATTACTTGGCTGAGTTGTGAGTGTTGCTCAGTAGCAATATCTCTCCTTTGTGAACTTGAAGTATCTCAATTACTTCTAAGCCCCTCTTAGAGAAAGGGGGAACAAAAAATAGCGATAAAGTTATCAAGCAATGTACAGACTTAAAATTAATGTCTGGTGTCTACCTTGACATCTAGAATGCTAATTACTACCTACAGAGGAAAGGTGAGGTCAGCATTTAACATTAGCACCAATCCTAAAGAACCATGAACTAGATTAGACATTAAACACCAGTTGTCGCTGGGCATGGTAGCATATACCTATAACCCCAGTGATACAGCAGGCTGAGACTGGAGGATCCCAAGTTCAAAGCCAGGCTCAGCACTTAGTGAGGCCCTAAGCAACTTAGCAAGACCCTGTCTCAAAATAAAAAATTAAAAAGGGCTGGGATGAGGCTCAGTGGTAAAGCATCCCTGGATTCAATCTTCAGTTACCCTACCCCCACAAAAACTCACCAGTTGTCTACTACATTATCCACTGTATTAATACTTCAAAATGAATGGTGTAGGAAATACATAAACTATATGATTCTGTCAGCTAGTAGAATTACAATTCCTTAAGTAAACAGAAAATAGGGTAGGGAGGCAAAAGAATGTTTGAAATATTTAAAAAGTGAACACAGGAGAGAGGTAGCAGATAACAGCTATAAAGAAAGAGGAGTGAAAACTGAAAGTAAAAAATAAGAGGATGAGGGGGCAGGAAAATTTGGCTAATAGTGGGGGAAGATAATGGGTAATAAGGGGTAACCAGAAGGGGTGATAGAAATCAAAGTACAAATATAAGATCAAAACAATTCAAATCCACATAAAACTTCACCCAACCAAAGTAAAATCAAGGTTAAATAATGAAACAGGTGAAGAAGAAATTAATTAAAATAAAAGAAAGTTTCTATGAAAAAAAATTTTTTTTTCTCAAACCCATCAGCACAGCGAGAATACACATATAATTACAACAGACTGCTTCCCATTCTTTTGTGTGATTATGCAAGACGTAATAGTTTAATAATCTGGTAATACTTTGGACATTTAAATTAATCAACCATAAATCACAGAGAACTGAAAAGAGATTCTGGGACAAATAGTGGTAGAATGCACAAAGATTTTGAAAGAGAAATCACTAGGTATGGTTATTATCTGGCTCATCAAGTTTTTATCCTTGTCACTTAAATTCAATTTAGGAAAGTTTTAGGAAGATGAGAACTCAAAGTCATTGGGTCTGAATGACAGTTCTCAAGAATAACAAATTTGTTTTCAAACTGTTACCTCTCACATCAAAATGTTGCTATTAAAAAATGAAGGCTGGGGCTGCAGCAGTGGCTGAGTGGTTATGGTGCTTGCCTGGCAAGCTCGAGTACATGAGTTTGAACCCCAGCACCTTGTACACAACGAAGTCTCGGAGCAATGAAAGCCACATGAAAAACTAAATAAAAATTGTTTCTCTCTCTCTCGCATTGTCTGTCTGTCTGTCTGTCTCTCTCTTTTTTTACATGAAGGCTGGAGAGGTGGCTCAGTGGTTAAGCACTTGTTTGCCTGGCATGAGCAAGGATGTGAGTTTGAACCCCAGCACCACGTACACAGCAAAGTGTCAGGGCAATGAAAGCTACATGAAAAACTAAATAAAACTGATTCTCTCTTTCTCTCTCTTAAAAAAAAAAAGATGGCAAAATAAAGACTTTTTTAGATATGGTAACCCTAAAAGAATTCATAAGCAACAGAGTTACACTACAAAAAATGTTAAATGAAGTTCTTTAATCAAAAGAAAAAATAACAACAGATGAAAACCACAGATCTACACAATGGAAAGAAGAGGATCAGAAATAATTGCTATGGGATGAATATGAATATTTTTTCTCATTTAAATTCTTTACAAGATAATTGACTGTTTAAGGCATAAAATATAACTATGAGATTTATGAGAGGTAGTAGAAATAAAATGTATGGCAACAACAGCACAAAGGTAAGAAGAGGAAAATAAAAGTACACTACTGAAAGAATTTTACACTGTATATGCAGTATGCAATAATATTTGACAGTATACTATGACAATTCAAAGATGTATACTACAGACACTTAAGTATTAAAAAAATCAAAACAAAAGGTTATGGTTACTAGGCTGGAGTGGTGGCTCAGCAGTTACAATGCTTGCCTGGCATATATTGAGGACACAGGTTCAAACCCCAGCACCACATAGCCACCTAGGTGTCAGAGCAAAAAATACCAAATGAAAAACTAAAATAAAATTGATTCTCCCTTTCACTCTCTTTATTAAAAAAAAGTTATGGCTACTAAATTAACACAGGAGGTAAAAAACAATCATTAAAAAGCTCAATAAACTATGCACAATGTGACTTGGGAGGCTGTTAGGAGGAGCACATGTTTGAGGCCAGCCTTAGTAACTTAGGAAGACTCTGTCTCAAAAAAAAAAAAAGGAAAAAGGACTAGATGTAACTTACTGGTAAAGTGCTCCAGTCTAAAAAACAAAAACAAAAACAACAACAACAAAAAAACATGAAAAACTCTAAGTCTAAAAAAAAAAGACTCTAAGAGCGTAGAAAAAATTAGAAAGCAGAACAAAGAAGATATGTGAGAAGAGAAAATAAGATACTAGAGACTAGAGTTAAACCCCAAACGTATCTATCAATCACAACATTAAATGAAATTAGATTTCAGCTCTTCCCACTATGTATATATACTATTATAAATGTACATTTGTGTGTGTTTAGTTTATTCTAGGAATAGAAAGTAAGGAAGCAAAGTTGTTCAACCCTTTGAAATTTAATCAAAATGTTTTATCATAGTGTGGGACTCAAAAAGCAAATCTGACCATCTCAATATATGCAGAAAAAGGACTTGACAAAAATCAAACATCCATTCCTAATAAACATTCTCAGCAGGGTTGGAGTGGTGGCTCAGCAGTTTCAGTGCTTGCCTGGCATGCTCGAGAATGCAGGTTCAAACCCCAGCACCATGTACACAGTGAAGTGTGGGAGCCATGAAAGCCACATGAAAAACTAAATAAAAATTGATTCTGTTTCTTTCACTGTCCCTCTCTCAAAAAAAAAAAAATTTTTTTTTTGCAGCAAAGAAGAATAGAAGGAATTTTCCATAGACATAAAAGACATATGCAAATCCTAAATCCTAAGGTTATCATCATATTTAACAGTAAAAGGATTAATAGTTTTTCCCCAAGGCAAGGATTAAGATTTTCTCTGATCCTGAAAAGCAAGCATGGAGTGGTATAAAGGTGTGTGTGGGGAACCATGGTGGGGGTAGAATTAACGATTCCTTCTTTTTTAATCATCACATACTTCTACTATCATTCCTGATACATAAAGTTGTTATGTATCATGGTGCCAAAAGGTAGAGAAAAAAAGAATTACTTATACTGTGTTATGTTCATTGTTTTAAAATGTTGATGCTTGGTTGAATTACAGAGTACTAAATGCATGAGTGTCCCCAAATGTAAACATAAGATATCAGTACTTATGCTTAAAAACTTTCAAGTTCCAAAACTGAAATAAATCTCTAGCCAAAATTCTCAGGTATTAAAACATTTACTCAATATCTTATTTAAGATGAACACACTGCCACTATCTTCAGGAAAAGCATATTTTAAAAAAACTAGCAAGTTTAAGAAAAACAACACAGGTCTTTTTTAATGAAAAAACTACATTATAACAAGGACATTACACATTGTTACAATATATACACACATGTTTTTTTAAATCTCTTTTAAAACCTGGCACAAAGCAAACAACATCTTTTTCATACTCACATGATTAAGTATATATTTTAACAGGATATAAAGAAGATGAAACACAAGGTGGTAGGCCTCAAAATTAGAAACTCTAATAATGCAGGACCAGATCCCTAAACCTACATTTTCCATGAGTTTTGTGACTTTTAGGAAAATATTTATCTTGTATAAGATGTCAAAACAATTTCTTTTAAGTATACTAATTGTTTACACAGAAAATTGCTATTGAGGGAAAAGTCCCACAATGGCTGTATGGAAGCTGTATTTATCTATAGTTCAATACAGTATATATAAAGTTCACTTGGAGGCTTGGAACATGAAAACTACAATGAAAAAACAAGCTGAGCTGGAACTGTGAAATTTTAACTGCTTATTTTGAATGTCCAACTCCTTACTACAGATATGAAACTTTGTAATACATGACATAAAAAAGCATATGTCATACTTTGCTATAGAGCTGTTAGGAGAATGCCAAATACAGATAATGAAAAATTTATGTGTTGGTACTTAATACCCTATGAATTTAAAAATAATTAGACATTTAAAACATGCAAACTGCTTCAAAAAGTGATGCCAAGAACCTTTGAATGAAATACTGACACATTATGGCTAAATATGCATTTAGAGGACAAATGAATTTTTAAAAGCTTATTCAGAAATCATCTGCAAAGCGCTACTCATTAAAATATTTACATGAAAATACTCATAGTTCCAGTTTCTACCTAAAAACCAAGAGTATACAATTAGGAATTTAAACCTCTCTTAATGCTCTTGGTTTTTGTTTGCTTGTGGGAAGGATGCACTGTAACTTTCTGTACTCAGGAAAAAAAAAAAAACTATCAGAAGAGACATTCACACAGAATGTGAGAGAAATATATTTTAACTGTTTTGTTCATCATCAAGAAATAAAGTCTGAATCCTCTTACATCTCTCATCTTGACAGGTAACTGATCAGTTTATATCTTAAAAAGCATTTCTCCTTAGCAACTCAACATCAAAAAAGAAAGGAATGTCTCCAAAAAATATAATATACAATAGGTGAAATATTTAATAATACACATTTACCGTTATTAGAAGATAAAGATCTATTACTTAAAATCTTGAAAAAAGTTTTTTTTCCATAAAAAGTAGAAATAACAAATAAAAAGAACATTACGTACTGTGCAACTCTAAACTATAAACAAATTTGAACTTATTCCTTTTAAGAATACATACACTAACAAAAATCTGGGTTTGAGGTAACTAAGAACTGTGTTTAACTTAGCACAATATAATCAAATTTAGCAGCCTACTTCTATAAATGCTGACATCAAATATTTTCAACTCTTAGGAAAAAGAAAAGCAATTCTTATTAAAATTGTACATATAACTAAATATTAACTTTGCATTAAATAGGGTATAAATAATAAACTTCATATTGAACAGGATATAAATGTAAAAAAGTAAGGAACTTTTAGAATTCCACTTATTTCTAATATATCAGTGCTTTATATTTAGAAACATGTCACGTACCTGAAATAAGGTAAATTAAGAATAAGAGACTGGACTTAGAAAAGCTGAAAGTGACATATTCATATAAAGTATTAAGGTTAACTTTCATATTATATTCTGCATGCTTTGACTATTAAACATTAATATCCATTTGAAATTGTTTTATTTTAATAAAATTTAAAATACACTCACATATGGTCTTTGAAAAAAAAAAGCCTTTAGAGGTTGATTCTTGATAGTTATGGTTGACATTTCTAGTTTGTCAATCTTCCTGCTTATAATGAATGTACTGATAAATACTTATTTGATATCTGAAATAAAAATACTTAACAAGCAAATATACCAGATCAGACATTTTAAAGTTTTAAATATGAACTAAATTTTGAACTATAAATTTTTATCCTGAAATACTATAAATTCTAATACTATCAATTCAGTAAGAACTCTGGCATAGAACAATGCAAATATAACTTAAATTCTTTCCTAACCAGAACTGAATCTTCAAATCAAAGGGGGAGGGGAAACCCTCTATATCATCAAAAAGTTTCCCAAATTATTTGTAAACACCAAGGAATTCTATTATTCTTTCCAAATTCTCTTAATTTCTTCATCTTTCAACACAATACTGTTTTACCCCAAATATGAGTTCATGCAACGTATACTGATTTCTGTTGCTTATCTGATTAATTCAAGTTAAAATTCTTGGTACTTACCAAAACATTTAAATTTCTATTAGATGACATTAGCATGCTATTGGTTTGTAGTTAAAAGTACAAAAATTAAAAAGGAAGAGGCCAAAATGTAACTGTGTGGTTTCCACAGACGTGATTTCTGGGTTTATGTTTATATAAAATCTATTGCTTTATCTTTCCAAATAAGATACACTACAAATATTCTCTCACCTGTCTGTTAATTTCTTTACATAAACTTTAAAATTCATGACATACTTATACAAACATATACTCATATACTGTTTATGTTGTTGCTCTTTTTTGTGTTATAAGAAACGAACCGGATTATTTCCAGAAATGAGTTAGATAACTGTTTATGTTCAGATTAAATTACTGTAAGTTCAGACAATCTTTTTTTTTTTTTTTTAAGAGAGAGAAAGACAGAATGAACTGTATTTAGTTTTTTATGTGGTCCCTGTTGCTCAGATACTTCATTGTGCACATGGTGCTGGGGTTTGAACCCATGTACTCACGCATGCCAGGCAAGCATGGCAACCACTGAGCCACTGCCCCAACCCTTTGAAATAATGACCTTGTTAGATAATCAAAAAGCATAAGAATTACATAAATAAGAAGGGCAAAATATCTCTTAATGAAAATTAAAATATAGACTTGGCAATAGAAATACCAATTTTAAATCAAAGCTGCTCATCAGTATTCAGTCCAGTTATCATAATGCTTCGTGTTGACAATATTCACCTTGTTTTCTAAGACAGCAGAAGTCACCAGAGTTGTAAATTCTGAAAAACTTCAAAAATTTATGTAGCAGATAATTTCTTATAATCCAATTTTTTTTGCTTCCAAGGACAATGTTGGTTCTTTGGTTTCTTGTTTAACTTGTTTCACAGAAATAGTACCTTCTGGGCTTTCTTCAACTTTAAAAGAAAAATCCAAAAGGTTAATATGACACAGAAATCTTTAGAATTATATGAATTTAGAAGAAAATCAAAAAGCAGTAGTTTGGAAAAAGAACCAAGCTGCAATTGAGAAAAATGGTATATTTGAATACTCAGTGCCACATCTTAAATGACAGCTCTGACTTAGCTGTGTGTGCTGTGTTTGCTTATCTGAATCATTTCAGAATGCACTTACCATTCTGATTTAACATAACCCAGTTAATCTAAAGATAGCATACCAGCCACACTTCTGATAAGTGGTAAATGGAATGTCTAACGCCAAATTTTCATCTCTTTTTTCTCAAGAATATCAGTTTTTCAGTTGTTATTAGGGAACAGATTAAAGAGACTGTATTTGCTCAGAGAAGCATGCTAGACATAAACTAATTCTTGTCTTCACATGCAGGTATATCAGAGTTTAGTCAGAAACATACAGAACTAGTAGAGGATGGGTTTTAGTGACCTTAAGAACTCATACCCAGGTGAAATAGTCCAGCAATGATCTAACATGATAAATCATGCAAATTTGGATCTAAAGAGTCTCTTATAAAGCAATCTGGATTAGTGGTCCAAGAAATATTGTGGCACAACACAGAGGGAGGAAACATATTTGAGTGGATCAAAGCCTTGAAAGGCAAGACTAATCTAGGTTCAAACCCTTGCTCTGTCACCTTCTAGACATGCAATTTAAGCTATTACTTAACCTACCTGAGCATCGGTTTCCTCATTTATAGAGACACCACTAAATTTTTCATGAAGGATTCACACATATTTCTTTTTCTTCACATCTACTTATTTCTCAGCAGTTACAACTGCCCCAAAAGTGATGTGTTCAAAAAATCTATAAGACAATGACTCTTTCTGGAAGGAACTATGTCACAATATTCCCTACTGTGGATTACATGAGGGTTACGATGGCGGGAAAAGAGTGGGAGTGGTGTTTCAGTGGTTGGAGTGCTTGTCTGGCATGTATAAGGATCCAGCTTTAAACCCCAGCACCATACATACTCAAGTGCTGGAGAAACAAAGGCTAGATGAAAAAATAAATAAAAATTGATTCTCTTTCTTGCTTTCTCCCTCTCTCTCTCTTAAAAAAACAAAAATAAAAATGAAACAAGAAAAAAAGATGTAGGAAAAAATACATGTTCTAAGATTAATTTCTGTGAAGATTTTTGTTCTTCAAAGCAAACTGAAAATCTTTTACCACAAAAGTGACTGGTCCAGAACAATTGTATGAAAAGAAGTGACATTAGGTGAAGTAGAATTAAGAGTTTACTATGTCAACTGGGTTAATAATAAAGTGAGGATAACAAGGTCTTAGACCAAACCTAAGTGCTCAAGTTTTATTGGTTCCCTTTCACCTTCCATAGTACTCAGAAAATTTAAGTTTATAACGCAAAATCTTTATTTTAACCTTTATATCTGCTCACTTCATTCCATTTTTCTTTGTGTGTGTATAAATACATTTTCTATAACCTTTGCATTAAAATAATTTTCCTTATTTTATGAGTTTCTATCATTTTTTTTCTAAAGAGAGAGAGAGAAAGAGAGGGAGGAAAAGAGAGAGAGAGAGAGAAAGAGAAAGAGAATCAATTTTATTTAGTTGTTCATCTGGTTTTCGTTGCACTGACACTTAGTTGTGCAGGTTGTGCTAGGGTTCAAACCTGGGTCCTCACACATGCAAGGCAAGTGCAATACTGCTGAGCCACGGCTCCAGCCCTTCTATCAATTTTTTAAGCATTCTAAAATATTGATTTTGGGGCTGGAGCGGTGGCTCAGCAGTTACAGCGCTTGCCTTGTATGTGCGAGTACGCAGGTTAAACTCCAGCACCAGTTACACAGTGAAGTGTCCGAGCAACGAAAGTCCATGAAAAACTAAACAATAAAATTGATTATCGTTCTCTCTCCTCTCAGTCCCTCTCTCTTTAAAATAAATAAATAAATAAAAATAAAATAGAATATTGATTTCACATCACCACAGATTTTCCATGGGGGAAAAAAATTAGGGAACGAATAATTTCAATGTGATCAAATAACTAGAAATGAGAAAAATGAAGCTTTAAGTTTAAAAGCTCTTAAACTCATGCTAATGAAACTTCCCCCTTCTCTTTCATAATTTTGCTTGAGTTATTTAATATTATAAATCCACTAAGCAGGAAGGATTTTTTTCTTTCTGTAGTATGATATAATGATGACAGTTTATATAATGAAGACAGTTTATCATAAATTGATAATAACTTACTAAGAGATGGGTGGTTGTCTATAATCCGTATTGGAATGGTCTGCACATCTCGCAAGAGAATCCTATGGACAGTTCCTTCCAGATTCTCTGTATCCTCAATATCTCCAACTTCTACCAGCTGATCCACTGCAATTAGATTTTGATCTGGTTCTGGGAGATTACCCATCGTAGAGACAGTACTATTATCTGGGGTTAGGCATGTATCTGTTTGAAGGCTATGACTTTGACCAGGCAGTAGAGAATTACTATTTATTACATCACTTTCTACTGAATCCAGCAGTCTTGAAGGACTGGAGGAAGAGTGATTATTTACTGACACCAAAGTTGGTGATCCATCAGGAGAGGTAAATCTTGGTTGTAACTGCAAACCCTTTAAAATAGAAAAGAGTTATATCAAAATATTTGGATTTACTATGCATGATATTTTCGTAGGATACCCTACAAAAACTGAACCAAAAAATATATAAGTGAATAGTTACTAACAAATATTAAATGAGGCAGAAACAAGAACCAAGGGAAAAAATAATATAACAAAATTTTCACTGCATTCATAGTCTACTTCAAACTTTTCCAAAATATACCATGTGAACTGTCATCTTAAATCAAGATACAAAGAGATGAGGAGGTAATGAAGAAATATCTGATCATTATAATGCTATAACAATTCTCTAAAATTACTAGCAGAAGAGACATAGAGAAAAGACATAGAGA
>PVKS010002948.1:0-110632 GCA_004027875.1 Aplodontia rufa | reverse complement strand
AACTATTCTCCTGCAGGTCCACTCTGCTTGCCCTGTTTGCTCCACAGTTTCCCCACAAGGGGGCATCAAACCCAAGCTCCCATTGCATCAGATGAGAGACCACAAGTCAGGCAAAGACTGGTAGATTGACTTCACTCACATGCCTAGACACAGAAAACTCCATTACCTAGTTACTTTGGTTGATACTTTTTCAGGCTGGATAGAAGCCTTCCGCACCTCCAGGGAAACTGCAGACACTGTTACCTCCATCCTCAGTGAGCACATCATTCCCAGATTTGGACTTCCTGCATCCATCCAGTCAGAGAACAGTTCAGCCTTCACCTCTCAGGTTGTTCAACTAGCCTCCATAGCCCTCAACATCACCTGGAGGCTCCACATCCCCTACAGACTCCAATCCTCTGGTAAGGTTGAAAAGGCTAATGGTATTCTCAAGGATAATCTCACTAAACTGACGATTGCAGCTCTCCTCACGCAATCTTCTTCCATTGTCCCTTACCCAAATATTGGAAGCACCTAGAGCTCCCTCAGGTCTCAGCCCATTTGAGCTACTTTATGGGTGCCCTTTCCTAATCAACCAAAACTTTCCTGTCACTCCTCCCTCCCTGGCATCCTATCGACCCTGTCTCACACTCCTACACAAACTCTTAAGGGAACATAGATGGCTGTCTTTCTGTGCCATCCACAGCCTCATCTCCAGCTGGAGATGGAATCTCCTGAATCCGCCACTATCTATCTTCAACCAGATGACACAGTTTTGCTTTGAGAACTTCATCCTCAATCACTACAACCTTGCTGGACTGGACTCCATATGGTTATACTTACCACCCCAACAATGCGCCAAATTTTGGGCCACTACCCTTGGTATCATGCCTCCTGCCTTAAAAAAAATGCCCTTCCCAGATACCCAGTCCTGGACTTCCACCACGCTGGGACCTACCAAACTCAAGATCTCTCACCAACTCCCTGTTTCTCCTACTACTCATTAACCTCCCTCAGGCCTCTATCCCAGCCTACAAGTGATGTTTCTATGTCCAGGAGACATGGTAGCAAAATGGGATCTCCCCCTCTCATAGCACAAGGGGACAGTTCTCCTGCAGGATGTGACCAGAAAATCATTCCTGACCTAAAAGAATTTAACACTGTAACTTTCACTGCTAATCCTTTCCTTATGCTTTGCTTTCTATATGACCAAACCCATACAGCATGCAAAAGGGACCTCTCTTTCTATTCAGGATTCCACACAATGGATTTAAAAGGCATTTCATTAATGAGGGGAAGGTCCCAAACAATAGGGGCCTAGATGGTAGAGGGAACTCAGTAAGAGTCAAAGACCCCTGAGCCCCTAAATTGGTCTTGGGGATCAACAGCAAGATCTATATGTGGTCAGGAGCCAAAGTCCCACGGCTTCACTTAGAATCTGGAGACTTTATACTCAGGTGGTTCCTCAAATTCACATGACCATCCAAGAGCAAGAAAAGGAGATACAATGCTAGCTCAATGCAGCTACTCATCCTAATGTCAGTCCTTTCTCATGGCTTATCCTGATATGGTAAGTTCTTCAACTTGTCAGTTTGCCCAGGCTCAACAATATCTCAGACTGCTTTCTCTGCACAGGTTTGGACTGGATTCCCCTAACCACCATTCCTATTAGTGCACCCCTTAATGTTTCCTCAACACTTTAAGGGATCCCCTTAAACCCCTTTGGATGGGGTTCCCCTTTGACATGACTCTCCAAAGAACTTTCCTTTGTTATACTTCCTCTACCTCCATACCTTGCAACCAAACCATACTGGTCTCTTCTTCAGTGTTTCCTCCTCAAAATTCTTTTTCTGGTGTAATGGCACCCTGACAAAACACTTAACTTCCAATATGCCCTTTGATTTCAGTGTGCCCTCTGTTTTAGTTCCTCACCTGACACTATATAGTGAAGCTATATTAATCTGACTTGCTCAGAATTCCTTCCCTAGGGTGAAGGGGGCCATTTTCCTACCAGTGGTGGCCAGACTCTCCCTAGCCTCCCCACTCTCTGCCTCCAAGTTGGGGGCAGGAGGACTTGGTTATGCAGTCACTACCACCCAGAAACTAGAACAGCAACTCCAAGAGGAGGTAGAAGCATCTGCTGCCTCCCTGGCCTCCCTACAAAGACAAAGAGCATCCATTGCCCAAGTTTCCTTGTAGAACTGCTGAGCACTAGATCTCCTGATGGCAAACAAAGGGGGAACATGTCTATTCCTAAGAGAAGAATGCTGCTACTACATCAACAAAACTGGGCTGGTTGAGAAGAACACTGAAACTCTTAGATGCCTGAATGAAAGGCTTAAGTGGCAACAATCAGATGGCCTTTGCCCAGAATGGCTAAATTCCAGTCTTGCCACCTGGCTGACCCCCATCCTTACTCCCATATAAGTGATAGGACTACTTTTAATGATTGCTCCCTGTCTCCTCAGTTTCCCTCGAAGCTGCATGAATGAGGTCACCAGAGTAGAATATAACCAAATGCTCTTGCACCCTTATAACTGCCTCCCTTCCAAACCAACACCTGAACCTCCCCTTCCCCATGATGCTCCACAAACAGCAGGAAGTAGCCAGATGGAAATTGGCACCTTATAAAACAAAAAAAGATCAGGATGTTAGTTCCGTTTCAGGCATATGGATGAAGGGCGGGGCATCAGGCAACCTGCAGGCCAAACCACAACCAATCAGATGCTACCAGATAAACCCCGATGGAGCTTCTCATCCGCCTGTCAAACAGCCAATTCCAGAGGACACGAGTCTCAGCAGGATGCCCGGCCAACCCCCAGGAGGACACTGTACCCTCAAGCCTCCCCCGCCACCCCTGCCTATCTCAGACTATAAAAACATTGCCCAGTCAGGGCTGCGCAGGACTTTCCTGGCCCTCACTCTGGCTAAGCAGTGAACCTCACCTGCGAGCCAATCCCAACAAGCCTTGCTCAGCTGCTTTTGGTCTGACTCCTTTTTGGTCATCCACGTCTAATCTTACACAAATGTTCCAAAATTTTAAAACATCTGTCTGAATATAATGCTGTAATTCTTTACATATTGTACAGGAAATAATTTTTTTCTAAGTTGCTAAGTTCTATAATAATAATAATGCCTTGTATATATTTTTTAGTATTTTTTACAGAACTAAAATATACATAATGTATGTTCTTAATTGGTGGCATGACATTAATTCTTGTAACCCTTGTTCAAAGTTTTTATAGTTCTGTAAAATATACCTAATCCTAAAGATGTTTTCTAACCATTTAGAGATTAGCCTTGTGTATTGGTAAGGATTCTCTAGGGGAGCAGAATGAGCAGAATATGTATGTAGGGATGATTATTAAAAAGGATTCATTGGATTGGCTTGCGAGACCAGAAGCCGGATAGTGCCACAATGACTGTAAGCTGGAGATTTGGAGGAACAAGTAGTTGCTCAATCCAAGAAGCTGGAGTCTCAGAACAGGAGAAATCAATAACAAAGCTGCAGTCCCAGACTGAAGGCCTGGAAAGTCACCAGTCAGAATCCACTTTGGAAGAATGAAGTGGTTAGAATCTGACATCCTTAGGCAATTGTAGCAGTAAGTAAGGCACTGGCTTGAGAAGAATAAAGATTGCATCTGCTCCTGTTTCCTTTTCTTCCAAACTTTCGGTCCATCCAGGCCTCTAATCATTGGACTATGCTGCCCACATTTAGGGTGGGTTTACTCCTCAGTTTGCTGGTCACATACCAAATCATTCTAAGAGGCACCCTTACTGGCATACCAAGAAGTCTCATAATCTTGGGAATCTTTAAATCCAGTCAAGTTGAGAATTCAGCTTAACCATCACACCTTGATTAAAATAAGATGCACTCTAGCTGACGAGAACTCTAAAATAGTCTGAAAGAATTGCTTTCTACAAACATGCTGCTTTTCTTTGGGTGTGTTTATTAGCTAAGGTCTATTATACAGACTGGATTGCTTTGCTTTTGGTAGGGATTTGCATTGTTCTGCCCCAAGAACTAATCTTTTGAAAAAAAAATTTCTGTTGCTTAAAATGGGCAAAAAAGGGGTTCTCTGACCTTTACTTGATTGTGCCTTCATTTCTCTTTGACATGGAATTACTCAGATGAAGGAATGGAAGGAAATTCCCACAATGTGGAAGCCAAGATTCCTGGCAAATGACCAGCCCGTTCTCTAAGAAATTATTCAGGGATGGGGGATGGGAGGAGCTCACATAGAATCACATGACAAACCCCACCAAAAGAATAAAATAGCTGGAAGATTATGAAGAGTTCTTAAGCAAACTAATGTCAAAAGTCCTTGCTGTAGGCAGAGTCATCGCCTCCGTCAGTAGTAAACATTTGAAATCTCATGTTCAAATTCTACACCCTGATCTATTAATGTACTGGCAGCCAGATGATGTTCTCTCTAGATCAAGGGTATAAACTAAAAAGTAGGGATTTTAAACAGACTGAATTTGGGGACCCCATCTGAAAATGGAAATAGTTTCTTCATGCTGAGAGTGGAGGATTTGGAGGAGAGTTGGGACCTCACCCTTGATCAGTGCCAAAGAAGATGGGAGTGAAAATTGCCCACTCAGGCCCGTCTAACACAGTCTCAGTAAAGCTGCAGTGTACATTTCCTGCCGTTTGTTTGACTTCCCTGACACTGTCTCTTTACCCATGCCTCCTCTGCTTTAAAGGTTTTGCTCAATTTCAGGTAACATGTGAAACATTTGTTTCTTGTATCTTCTTCCAAAATTGGCATTATGATATCCCTTTTCCTACCAATTTGATTCCAAATATTTCAGGAGTACTGAGTGCTGTAGCCTAGTGTCTTTCTTCCCGGGCAGCATTAAAGCTACATAGTAACACATAAGACTGTCACCTTTCTCCTTCACAAGCTAAGTAATAAAATTTCTTTTTCCTTTTTCTCAAAACTTTGTCCTGGGGCTGGAGTGGTGGCTCAGTGTTTAGAACACTTGCCTGCCATGTGCAAGGACTCAGGTTCAAACCCCAGCACCACATACACAACGGAGTGTTGGAGAAACAAAGGCCAGATGAAAAAATAAAATGGATTCTTTCTTTCTTTCTCACTCTTTCTCTCTTTTTTAAAAAAAGTTATTCTTATCAGCATCAGGAGAAAGGACTAAGCTTTTGGAATCACGTATACCACTAACTTATTGTGTTATTTTTAACAAGTCTTTCAACATTTTTAAACATCAGTTTGCTTATATGTAATACTAACTGCAAAAACCTATGTGGTGCGCCACTTAAAATCATAATCTTCACAACAGCTTAACTAGGGGGGTTCTACTAACCACATTATTTTGTACATTAAAAAAGGAGTCACAGGGTTGGAGTGGTGGCTCCACAGTTGTGGTGCTTGCCTGGCATGTGCTAGTACTTGAGTTTGAACTCCATCGCCATGTACAGAACAAAGTGTCAGAGGAAAGAAAGTCACATGAAAAACTAAATAGAAATTGCTTCTCTCTCTCGATCTATCTATCTCTCTCTCCCTCTTTCTTTAAAGAAAAAAAAAAGGAACTATGGTATAGAGAAGAAAAATAACTTGCCAGTATCATTCACTGCACAGAGTTGAGCAGTGGGCAAGATCAATGTGCTCAACGATTCTGTTATGCTGCCTTTTTAAGTTGTGAGAAGTGGACTAGATGATTTACTAAATCCTCTCACAATCTGTAATGTTGATGCCAGACACAGGGACCTTGACTTGGTGTGGTAGAATGAAAACAAGTCAGGCAAGGCAACTTCCAGGCAGGGTTTTTGTTAGAAATTTTTCCTAAGAGAAGAGAGCCACAATACTGACAGCAGTGTCAGGCCAACTCCCTGAACAAAGGGAGAGAGCTAGATTTAGTGTTGTAAAAGGGCCTTTTGCAAGGGGTGGGGGACTAAGGTTTAGGAACATTCATTGACTTTAGATACATTTCAAAGCTGCGTTTTTCCTTTTCCCTGAGGACACATTAACTCTGAGGAAGGCAAAAGCAGTTGGTCATCATGGAGACAAATGTTAGCTTTTCCTATTGATGCTGCATTCTGTATGCACAGCTCTGTCTTGTGATGCGCACGAGTTGCTGTAGCTCTTAGCAGAGCTCATGGGTGGTAAATGGAAAAGGAGAACATGAATCAGAATCAGCACCCTAGGAATTTGCATATTGGTGGCTCCTCGATTGATTTTATCCTATGTGTTGCTTGTCCTTTGAAAGTCACGGCTAAAGCATCCTGTCCCTAATGACATACTTTAAGGCTGAAGCTGATAAGGTTGTTTAGGGGGATTGGGTAAGGCACACAGCAAGCTTTCAACATGCTATGAATTAAGGTGGGAGAACAGAGGAAGAGACTTAAGCTATCTTTTAATGACATGAATTAAAGCACAGGACTACACCACTTTTTGTCCATGTGGTGGTCTCTGTGTCACTATAATTTGGTAATCCTCTTATAATTTGAACACTGAAATATCTGAATAATTTTACTGACCTTGTTTACAATATGCTTTTTGTCTACTAAAAATGTCAACAATATAAGTGAGAAGGTCTTCTAATCAAGCAACTATAGTCCTGGTTTCACTTTTTTCTCATAGTATCTTATATTCAGTGATATCCGGTCTGTCTTCTAAACCTTGATAAGCTCTTTGATTTGTGTTTTACTTTCTTTGTTAAATGATATAATTCATTTACAGTTGGGAATAGAGACAAGTTGGTTTCATATTTCTCATAGCTTATTCTGACTTCAGTGCAATCATTCTCTTAGTAAGCAAGAGTTGGCTATCAATCTTCCATCCTTTCACCTACCTTTCCAGAAAATATTTATAATTACTAATTTTAGGTAAGTACTAAGCATCTAAAGATGAATAAATCATGACCCACTCTCTTTGAAAAACTCTTGTATTAGTTTAATTCAAAGAGTTAAGTACAATGAGGATATGTACAAGGTGCAATAGAAATAGAATATAGGAACATATTTTTGCTGGGGGTATTCGAAACCTCATTTGAACAGAACCATAACACATGAGGACCAGTTTCAATGGAGCCAAAGATGCTGGGCTCCATATTGAATCTGAGAAGTCTAGCAAAGAAATGCAAGAATAAGTAACAAAATGAACTGTTTCAAAGGATGTATCAGTAAGGGAAAACATGGTGGCAGATAGCCGTCTGGAAAACACTGCCGTAGGCCAGGTAAGAGATGATGATGATGACTCAAATAATTGTCAAGGAATAGCAGGAAGTAAAGAGAATACTTATAAATGATTAAATTTTTAATTACATAAGTAGAAATGATTAATATTTTTAACTACATAAGAAGTTCATAAACTTTATGTTCATTTTAAATGATCCAATTTTAAAAAGCAAATATCAACTGCCACCTTTTGTCTACCGTTCCATATCATCCCTCGGCACTCTAAGAGCCTGTGGTCCTATTTCAGGATTTTTTATAGTATTTACTCAGTATTTTCAATGAGGTATTATAATAAGTGGGGGAATTTTTCATTAATGGGAATATATTCTGTGTTTATAATATATTGTACTCTAAGTTTTCTTTCTTAATACTTAAAGGTCTATCTTACACATTGTAATAGTGCCCTATTCTATATCATTATTTCCCTGTTGATGCCTGTTATGGCTAATCAATGAACTTTTTTGAAGTTTAAGTGATTTGTGGAAATATTAAGACATAATAAAAATGTCCACTGCAATAATATTTAAAACTCTGAAGCACATGTAGAAATTTTCCATATGTTTCCTAAATAATAGTCACATTCAGTTTTGTTCTGTGGGGTGGGGGAACAAAAAGAGGCTTTTGCATCTATTCCTGGTCACTGCACAATTATGGTACACTCTAGGTCATTTTATGTGAGATGGAAGCAAAACAACAGCTTATCTAATTTGAAGTATTGCTCTATTGCATGGTGATTTCATCAAAATAAGCACCTATGATGTAGAAACTTAGCACTGAAATTGTATATGGTTGATTCTTGCCATTGTTAAACTGTTAATTTAAAATGTTTTTCATTTTTAAGCAATTTACTGTCTACACACAAAGTACTTGTTCTATACTTGAGAGACAAAAGGACTTGTATTGTTTATTTGCTAAAATCGAAAATTTTCTTGTGCTAATCTTCTAAAGTGTAAAGCATAACTTCTATTTCTTGTCCAAGGGAAAGAACTGAGTTCCTCTTCAAACATGAGTCAAAGTGTATTAGTTAATGATACAAAAGGTTTTTATTTACTCATTCCAGTGGTATATCATGAGGTATTACTGCGCTTGTTATATTTTCTCCCTTCAATAGTGTGTGAGGTTCCATCATTTTATGATACTCATCTGAACATGTTCTCTGTTGGTAAGGTTTATATTGTAATGTAAAAATTCAAGATGTTTCTTCATTGAAAAGTAGATGCTCTTCATTTCCATATTTATCCTAGTTCTTCCATATTTCTGACTTAATCTCAGTAGTCTCTCCACTTCACCAGTGGATTTCCTTGCTTCCATTTTTTTGTACTATTTCTGCTGCTTTTCCTATGGATGTCCTTCCATAGTTTCTTGATTAAGGAGTTAGATAAATCAGTCATTTCATATGGGAATGTTGGAGGGACAGAACCTTTCAATGGACTGTCTCATAGATAAAAGTGAGTATTCTTCATCCAATTGGTTGAGGCCTGCGTTAATGGATAAACAATATATGCACACACACTGAGCAAAGTTTTCTTATGCTAATTTTTCACGTGAATATTGGAAGAATAGGAGTATTTAAAAGTCCATAAACTTCCTGATTTGCATTCTTTTTTGAAAAGCTTGCCAAAGCAGAATTTAGATTAATTTGATTTGAATAGACATCCCCAAGGAGAGAAGATCCAAGTCAGGTGCTAAAGGACAAACTGAAGAAAGGAAGGATAGTTGGTAGGCAAAGGAGACATGGGCATTCCACTAAATAAATAATTGATATGGATGTTTGTTTCCTAGCATGATAAATGTATCAGTCTTCAATATGATGGAAGCAAAGGACCTAGACCAATATATAAATCTAGAATACTGATATCAAGTGCATAGTGATTCAATAGAAACTGATCAATATGAAAAGTAATCTAAACTGTAGATCTAACAACAGCTATTTTATTACACTTATGCTATACATCATAGTCTAAATAAAAAATGATTAAGCATCAGTAGCCTTTCTTTGTCCTTTGCATAGTTACTTGCTAGAGGGATACTACAGAATTTCCTTGCAGGGAGAACAGCAAGTGTATAAAGTACTACAAATGATCATGATATCAGTGTGCATGCATGCACTACCCAAGGTGCAATTCAATTTAGACATAAAGCCCTGTGCTTTTCACTAAGTGGAATTATATGTACTCTTCTTAAGTGGTACAGGTCAGACTAAGGGTTTGAATCAGTAATGACAGAAGCATTAACTAAAGAAAAGCAAAGACTGTCCAGAATTTGCATGATTTGCAAGTAATTTTCTGCCTCTCAAACTTAGTCAAAGTTCTTATGAAAACTTCAACATTTTTGTTTTCATAGATATTTAACAGATAAAATTAGTAAAAACCATTCCACTGCTTTAGAATTCTTCAAAAAAATTAAATATTCTCTTTCAGTCTAATTTCAGATGCAGAAATTTAGCAGGTACTCATATCGTTATGGGCTTAATTTTTTTTATGATCTATAAAAATTTACATGCCAAAGCCCCAACCCTTAGGTACCTGGGAATGTAACTGTATTTGGAAATAGGACTTTAAAAGGGGGTAATTACATTGAGGACATTAGTGTGGGCCTTAATCCAGTCTGACTAAAATCCTTATAACAGGAATAAATTCGGACACACAAACATTAAGGATTCTTGATCACATAGAAATGACACTGTGAGGACATTGTCAAGGCAACCATCTAAAAACCAAGAAAAGAGGCCTCAGAAGAAACCATACCTGCCAACAACTTGATCTTGAATTTTCACCCTAGAAAATTGTGAAAAAGTTCATTTCTCTTATTCAAGTTACAGAGTTTCTGGTTATATATTATGGTGCCATAGAAAACTCATACTGGCACTAAAACTATCAAAAATTTATACAATAAGCCAGACCATCACAGTGGCACACTCTTGTAGTCCAAATGACTTGGGAGGCTAAGAGAACAGGATAAGAAGTTTGAGTCAGCCTGGGTGATTTAGCAACACCTCCTCTCAAAACAATGAAAAGACTGTAGGGGTAGGGTGGGGGATAGCTCAGTGGTAGAGTGCCCCTGGGTGCAACCTCAGGGACTACAAGAAAAAAAGGAATAAAAAAGAATGAAAAAAAATTATGAAATTTTCATTTATTATTTTTTTTAACAATTTTTTTTTTTTTAAAGAGAGAGGGACAGAGAGAGACAGAGAAAGAGAGAAACAACTTTATTGAGTTTTCCACATGGCCTTAGTTGCTCCAACACTCAGTTGTATACCTGGTGCTGGGATTTGAACCAGGGTCCTCGTGCTTGCCAGGCAAGCGCCGAAACCACTGAGCCACCGCTCCAGCCCCTTCATTTATTATTTAATGTTTGATGTTTTCTTTACTGTAGCAAGATCCTCTAAAATAAATATAAAACTGTAAATGCCACACAAATTCTTTTTATGGACTAGAACTCAATGCCCAAGTAACTACCTGAGAATAAAACAAATATTCCCTCAGAGCACAATGGCACACCTCTGTAATCCCAGTGACTCTGGAGGCTGAGGCAGGAGAATTGCAAGTTTAAAGCCAGCCTCAGTAATTTAAGAGAGGCCCTAAGCAACTTAAGGAGACCTTGGCTCAAAAGATAAAAAGAGCTGGGGATGTGGCTCAGTTGTAAAGTGCTGCTGGGTTCAATCCCTGGATTTAAAAAAAAAGCCTACAAGACAATTTATCTGTAATATTTTTTTAATTATAGTATGTTATTTTAATTTGGTTTCATGCTATTTAAAATAATTAGATTTTTATGACTTTCGGCAAATACTTAAGTGGTCTGAATTTCAAAAATCCTCAAAATTTGTTGGAGTAATTCAAACAAGATATCTTGTGATTCTGCTAATCTGTGGATCTAGAAATTCTTAGAAGTATACAATGAGAATGAATCTATGTGACAAATGCTAAGCAAGTTTCATTTAAGAAACTTTTACTGGATATTTTGGGATTGAATGAAATTTGAGGGAGTATATACCTCATGTCTACAATTTAGATAAAAACACAAAAACATTTATATGAACAAAACCAACTAAAGTGAGAAATAATCAGAATAAAAAGTCTCACTAAGATTGGAAATTGTTGCAGGAGGTCAAGGAAAAATATGTCCTGATATAGAAAGCAGTGAACATGTGCTGAGACATTCCTGAACATGCTGTGACAAACTTAGATAAGCAACAATACTCATCTGACCTGTTCTACAAAATAGCAGCAAATGAAATATCTTTGCCCTTCATCAAATTATCCTCATCCGGTCATCATTGTGCAGAGTTGATGATTAGTTTGCTCTTCTCCAGACAGCACATAAATAAATAAGTGAATGGCTAAATATACTTGCTATTAAGCAGGTTCAGTGTCCTTTTACTACATCATCAGTTCTTCCTGTTGCATAATTTTTGTTCGGGTAAAGGAAAAAGATGAAAGAAAGAGATGACAACTTTTTGAAGAATCAAATAATTTTCTTACCATCCTAATTATAGAACAATATGAAACTAAATTATTTTCTAGTTTCTTCCATTAAACCTGGTAGGAATATTAACCTGAAGTTAACCTTTCCATTATAACTCTGTTAGGCCCATTTTGAAGTAGGAAAGAGTGAAGCATTCAACTCTCTGATGATATCTATGTAAAAAAGGGCTGCTTCTTTAGATCTAAGAATAGGAAAAGTCATAAAGCCTCTAGGCACTTGCCTAGAGGTTAATTAATCAGTAATAATCCTCATCGTCACAACTACATTTTTACTTACTACCAATTGGTTGAACAGATGGTAAGGACCAGAAATCTGGCACATCTTGAAAAATAATCAAATCTTATCAAGTCAAATCATTTTGGAAACTACATTAAAAATTCATTGCTGACTGAAGGAAAAAGAGTTTCCTAATAATGTTTGTTCTGGGAATAAGATTCCTGTGAAAATGATTCTTCTCTAGGTAATCCTACATCCACACACTGGATCATGGAAACATGGAAAACAAAATTATTTTTTCTGTAAATGAAAAATTTTAATAAGAAACTAGCTTAGGAGAAGGCACAAAATTCCTCCCCCTTTGGCTCACTCCAATGAATTAAAACAATCTCTTCTCCCTTCAAAGAAATGCACATGGGATTAAAAAAGAAATCCTAAAGCTTTAGAGCAGTGTAAGGAGAAACATAAGGTATGTTCTCTAAAGGAGCCAAATAGTCAGTCTCCTGCCAGCAAACCTGAGATGATTAATTGCCAGTTCCACAGAAAGCAGAAAGTTTTAAAACAGAGAAAGGAAAAATGGCTTCATAGAAAAATTAAAGTTAAATTATTTAGCCTTCTCCAAAATTATTTTATAACAAATTAAGGAAAAAGTATTTCAGCTTTAAATCCAGTAATATTTCTGTGGTAGCTTAATAATCGATGCACAAAGCTTCAAAAACATTAAGGAATATAAAGGTAATATCAATATTAAATGTATATAAAATAAATGTATTAAATATAGTCTCATGATATATAAAATACATACAAAGGTATATTAAACACATGCAAATATATTAAATACATACAAAATATGAAAAACCATTTCATATATTATATTTAAGTCAAATTTGATTGTTTTATTTTTTAAAGAAGAGTCTTCATTTATTCATTTATATAATATTTTGATATGTATGCATATACATGTAAAATTTTTAAAGCTTCTATATGTTCGTCAGTATCCTAGGAACAGGACATTGTGAACAAAAATGAAGCAAAATTCCCGTTTTTGCAGGGCTTATCTTCTGTTGGAATATGAGATAACTAACTCTTAATAAAGTATACTATATTGTAAGGTGCTTGGCCTCTTGGAGAAAAGTCAGAGCCATCAAGGTTAGGGTGGCTTTCACTTTATATAGGAGGCTCGGGAGAGGCTTCACAGAAAAGGTGACCTTTGAGCCAGGATCCACAGAACTGAGTGAGAGACCTAAATAGAGAAGAGGAAGAAGCAACTGGGAGGACAGAGGCAGCCAGAGTCTGACTTTGCTTGAGTTTTAACAGAGACTCTGGCATACAGCGAGCCTGGAAAATGTAGAAGATAACCGAACGAGGTAAATGAGACTAGATGATGCAGTGTTACGTGGGTAATAGTAAGCGGAATGGGAAGATCTTGGGGAGTTCTGAGAAGAGAAATGATGTGCTCTGAGTTATGTTATGAGAGTACTTAAGTTTCTTCCTATGAGAATAGATGGATGCAGACAGAAGCTGAGGCATGAAGGCCATTGGGAAGCTGTAGAGCTCAGGTATAAATTGTGGGGTCCCAGGAAATGGGAGCATTGAGAACCCCTGACAATGTTTGGTTATGAGATGATCCTCTAGGTACTACTTATCTGTTATTTTATTTTGTTTAAGGTCATTATCAACATTAAGATACAGTGTTTTGAAACTCTGAGAATTTTGATAGGTTTAAAGACCTCTTGCCAGTCTATAATGAAACTGTGAGGTCTGTTGTAATGCATTTAATTTTCAAATTATATATTTTATTTGTTGCTCTTAAAAAAAAACTTTAAAAAGGCCTAACAAACGAGTACACGTCAGACATGAACATCACCAGGAAGATTGTTGGAAATGCAGAATCTGGAGATCTACCTAAGACCTAATGATTTATATGCAAATTAGAGTTTTAGCAACTTTACTCTCTTTCATTTTAAGTTAATAAATAAAAAATAAAATTGTGAACTGCAAAATATTCCTGGATTCTTTATACTCACTTAAGTCGTTGGTTTTCCCCAATATAAATTCTATTCTCTCCCTGCTAAGATAATTATTTCATGTCAAATTTCTCACAAGACATTGATATAATTTTAAGAGATTCGTGGAGAGAGGGACTTTTTTTTTTTTTTTTTGCTCATTACTATGTCTGTAGCACCTAGCCTTAACCTGAGCACGCACTTGCAAATATTGAATGTGTTAATTAATACACACAGTTTTGTGCATACTCCTCAGGCCAACTGAAATTTGAGAAGACAAATGGAAATCCAAAATGTAATCGATTGAAACTGGCATTGACAAACATATCTACCTTGCTTTCTTTTGAAGCATTGTTAATTTAAGGGTCAGTCCAGAGTGAATGGGCAAAATAGACTGTAATCTATTCAAACACCAGAGAATCTTTTTTAATTAAAAAATCTCAAATGCAATATTTTCCCCAACATCCTGATTCTCACTGGTTTACCTTTCCTGCCAAAAGTAGCAGGACTTTGAATAAGGTGTAAAAGTTTTTCTTTTACATCACTGTTGAAGAGTTACTGTTTTTTGTGTAGAATAGATTCTTCTAGCCTTTCTCACACTCTCCTTATTAGATCCTTCTCTTGAAGTCTCTTCTTCCATAGTTGACTAATCCTTACTAGTGTTCTCTAACCTATGACTAAACATAGTAGGAGATGGGAAGGAGGTAGGAGAACAATGAAGACAACAACAAAGTGGAAAGGCTCTTGTCTTGGTTGCTTGTCAAATAGAAAAAACATTCCTGTGCCCTGGGGATGTGGTATTGAATAAAACTGCATGTTCCTATCTTCATGAAATTCAGGGAGGGGAAAAAAGGGAGATAAATTTTTAAACTAACTCAAAATGGATCATAATGCTTAAGCTCTCTGGAGGAAAATTCAATAGAGAAATCATTATGTTCTTTGAGTAGGCAAAAATTTCTTAGATGAAGTATACACTATAAAATGCAGATGAATCCTATAAAAGTTTGATAAATTAGAATGTATTGAAATGATGAAGTGTGCTCACTAAAAGACACCACAAGAAAATGAAAAGACAATCCACAGATAAAATAATTGCAAATGACAATATTTAGAAAATATAGAAAATAAGTTTTGAACAGATGTTTTGTAATAGAACATATGCAAATGGCCAATATACACCAAAAAGCTTCTCAACTAAATAAATAGTGAGGAATTTCAAGTTACAACCACAATGAGTTACCACTTCAAGTTGACTAGAATAGCTAAAATCAAAACAATGAACAATTTCAAACACTGAAAAACAGTTTATCAGATTCTCATTAAGTTATACCTAATTGCTCTTCTGTATAAACATAACAATATATAAGTCTACACAAAGACTTACACACAGATATTCATAGTAACTTTTTTCATAAAAACTAAAAACCAAAGCTAACTTGTGCTCTTTTTGAGTTTATTGTCTCTCAACTAAAACTACACTATTTATTTGCTGTTCTTTGAAAATGGAGATTGGTACTTTAAATACTTTTTTCTCTGAGTAATAGTATGATATGATTTGTTAATAGAGGTGCAAGAAGAAAATACAGGAATAAAGGGGACTCCCTTTTCTCAATTCCAGTATGTGCCTCTTAACAGGATCCTACATCATGCAGTTTCACCAATTCTGGGCACCTGGAAAGTCTAGTTGTTCCAGGGTCAAGACCCTGCTGCATGCAGTTTCTACAGTGCAATTAACAACATCTCCAAAAATAATTTTATCTGATGCATGACATCTGGCACCGACGCAACATTCTTCTAATACATGCTTAGGTAATTTAATGGAACAATCTCAACAAAGGACCTCCTCCTTGTATACTTTCACCTGGACCTCGTCCGCAGACGTTCAATGAGCTCTAATGGTACTATCTCCCTGGACATGGCTTCTCCAGCACTCCAGAGGATGTATTCTGCTACCTCTAGTTCCCCTGCTATCTCAGTGTCTTCTCCATCACCAGTGAAACACCTCTATTTCCTCTCCAATGAAGTCCAATCTCAGTCATTATTGGACGGTTTCTTTCTTGCACACTCTAGTCTGTGAGGTAATTGCTTTTTCCAGTATCTGTGATTCTTGAATTCATTGGAGATCTCCACATCTTACTAGCCAACAACTATCCTCCATTACAGTTAATGATTTTTCATAGCAAACTTTCCCTATTTGAATCACTGTGTGGTTTCTGTAATTTTGGACCCTGACTGATACACAAATCAGTTGTCCATTAATTTAACAAGTGAATAGATACATACATTATGGTATGTATCTAAAACTGAATATTACTCAACAGTAAAAGAAATGTGTACTTATATTCAACAACCTGAAAGAATCTCAATAGAATTATGAATGAAAGAAGCCAAATACAAAGGACTGTATACCATATAAATGTGTTTGTATAAAATTCTAAAACAATACAAGAGAATAGTGAGAGAAGGCAGATCACAGGTTGTTTGGAGACATTTTTTAGGAGAAGAGGAGATTAACTATGAAGGAACACAAGGATACTTTCTCAGGTGATTCAAATATTATATATTTTATTATGTTGATAACTTCATGGGCATATGTATTTGTCAAAACTTAGCCAACTGTACATTAAAATTGAGTACATTTAGTGGTTGGAGTGGTGGCTCAGCAGTTATGGTGCTTGCCTGGCATGTGTAGGTATGCAAGTTCAAACCCCAGCACCACATACACAACTGATAAAAATTGATTCTACCTTTCTCTTTTTCTCTCTCTAGCATTCCTTCTTTCTTAAAAAAAGAGTGAGTGTATTTATTTCATTTAATTATACTTTAATAAAGTTTATTAAAAATTAAACAAAAATACTTCTCATATTAGTAATATTTACTCATAGTGTTATATTAGATATGATTGTAGGTAATGACTCTTCTATGTCTATTTTGTCCCAGATAATTAGTGTAACACAATTCCTATAGTTTGAATGTGGAGATATTTTTGGTTGCCAAAATTCATGCTCAATTTTTTTTAATAGTGCAACATAGTCTTCATAGTGAAGGGATTCGTTCTCACACACTTATACATGCATGTATATTGACAATGTAACTTGAACCCAACCCTTACCCAGGATTCCCCCTCATCCCCTACCTGGTCTTATACCTTTGCTGAATTATCCCTGATTACAGATATGAATGTATTTATACACATATAATAAATTTATTTGCATTTTTCTAGTTTTAAATGCCTGTATGAGTATTATTTAGATTCTTAGGGGAGTAAAATATGCCATACATATTTATAGCCCTCCCACATTTCCATCCCCATTTCCCCCTCCCCTCCTCCCCACCTTCATGTTGAAATTTGTTTGGCTGTACAGTGTCGATAGATGCAGCCTTTTTTCTTTGTACCTGGGATTGAACCCAGGGGTACTTAATCACTAAGCCACAACACCAGCCCTTTTAAATTATTTTTTATTTTGAGTCAGAGTCTCATTAAGGTGTTTAGAGTCTTGCTAAATTGCTGAGCTTGGCTTTGAAATTATGATCCTTTTGCCTTAGCCTACCTAGTTCCCGGAATCACAGGTGTGCACCACCATGTCCCATCTAGATGTAGACTTTAAGAAAGATTAATGTCTCTCTCTTGAGAATGAATTAGTTCTCTCAGGAATGGACTAATTCTCAGAGGAGCAGGTTGCCATAAGCTATCTGGCACCTCAGTGCCCTGTCTTTGCAAACATCTGCTTTTTTTTTTTTTTCCTGTTTTTCTGCCATGCATGGAGCAGCATGAACCCTCACCAAAAGCTCAGAAGATGTGGATTTCATGCTCTTAGACTTTCAGAACTATTAATCAAAAAGGTTTTATCCTTTATAAATTATCTAGTCTCAGATATTCTGTTACAGCACCAGAAAATGGACTAAAACACAGTCATGGCAAGTGAGTGCGTTCTGCCATCAATATGTTTGAGAATATGATGTAGTTCTGGTCAATGAACAATGACATGAGTTTTTCCAAAAGGATATTGGGAAGTTTTTCTAACTTCTGGGAAGGAGAGAGAAGAAAGATAATCTTCAAATCCAGGTTGGTGACACACACCTGTTATTCCAGTGACTCAAGAGACTGAAGAAGGAGGATCCTTCCCAAGTCTGAGAAAAGTGTGGGTAACTCAGAAAGACCCTTTCCAAAATAGTCAAAAACTATTTCTCAAACTAAAGAGTCATAGGTAAAGTATTACTTGGTTAATATCTAGTACCACAAAGAGAGAGAGAGAGAGAGAGAGAGGAAATTTTTCTTTTCTTTCTATTTCCATGATTAGACAAGAGAAAATAAGACAAATAATTTGCACTATTAGTTTGATCTCAATCTGTGTTATTTCCATCAACGCTTCAACTTCTACTCAAATATCCTCTTCATGACAACGTCTCTGATTTCCATAGAAAGGATGAATTCTTTTCTGTCTCTATCTCCATGTTCTTCCTCCATATCTATAATTTAGCTCTCATTTCTGTACATTATTCTACTTATTTTGAATGTCCTTTCATCCACCCAAACACTGCTCACTGCAGAATCTGATCAGTTGCCATGATATAATACTAATAGTGCTTCTAATAGAGGGGGATTTTCTAACAGATCAGAGGGAAAGAGATAAAATATGCTTACAATTTCTTTGCTTCCTCTTTCATTTTAGAAATTCTTATGGAAATTCTAATTTCACTAATTTACTTTGGAAGCAGCCTCTCAAATCAAAGATAACAAACTCACGGTGCTTGCACAGACTCTGCACAGTTTCTAATCTCGTCTCACCTTGATTTCCCAAGGTGCTACTGTGTGACAGAGTTTGCATTTTACCTCCTCCTCCTCTATTAGTTTCCCTGGTTTCCCGAGCATGCTTAGTCTTGGGATGAACTAAGTCATTTTCTTGTAACTAAGTGTATTTGAAATGAAGTTCACTAAGCATAAAAATTCTTCTAATCTTCTGTCAACAAAAGTCCAATAAGGCAATCTTAAGGAGGAATTCTTAAGTTTAAATTCCACAGGTCAAGTGAGTGGGCTTCAAAATTACTTTTAAAATCACTGAAGTGGGAGGAAAAACTTTTATATGCTATTAAAACATTGGGAAATTATTTGTGAAAGTGCAATTATATAAAAAATATGACTAAAGGCTCAAGTCATCATCAATGGTAAAAGATACTTATTGGGGGTACTGCTGTGGCTTGGCACTGATGTAGACAGCAGGTAAGCTAAACATGAACGGGCACCCAGTTAGCCACAATTACTGTGTTCAGTGATGAGACAAGAAAGAAAGCTCTGTGTCATCACAAAGACAACCATGAGCATTCATTTTCATATATGCTAATTTTGTATTCCTCCACTTCTACAAATTACTTGAACCACCTCTATGGCCACTATTTCTCCTTAATTTGAGAGAAGTCAGAAAGTCTTAATATCGCAGTTTCTTAATTGAACTTCTTAAATGACGTGATCAGGGTGATTATGTCCTATTTATAAGAATTGGCCACAACCAAGACAGACTATGGATTTTACCATTTAGATAGAATTAAAAACAAGGTAATCTAGTTCTAAAATCTAGCTGTCCCTATGTATTTTGAGGTTTAGTTTCAAGTTTAATTTGATTATTATTTATTTGATGTTTTACTAAGGAGACTACTGCTGCTCTTCAAAGAAGCATTTGTCTAGGGGTGCTGCTTATTAGTAGTATAGCTTTGGCAAAGTTATTAAGCCCTCTTCATGCCTTGGTATATTGCTGTACAAATTGAAGATAGAAGTAATATCTACCTCATAATGTTGTAGTAGATTAAATGAGCTAATATATGTAAAGCACTTAGAATCATGTCAGGCATATAAATAAGTACCTAATAACAGATATTTTTATTATGGTCCTAGTTGGAAAGTCCATGGGAATTTATTATAGGTATTTTATTAAATTGCAATTAAGGTACTTTTTCATAAACCTTTTTAACTGGTCATATAATTTTTTTTCATTTGTTCAAGATAGTCTTACATTTAAGAGGGAATCATGGCCATACAATCATGACCACATGCATAATGACAGAGCAAGCCAAGGCTGATGCCATTCCATGTTCTCCCGCCTTTTAGGTCCACCCCCCATCCCATGTTTCCCCTACTTTACCCACATGTTAGTTGAACTTCTCATGGAAGTCGAAGGTTCCCCACTGGATTGATAACCCCCTACTCTATCCCTCCAGCTGCCTTGATGACCCTCCTATTCCTTGTCCCCCTCTTTTCCCCCCTCCCTTCATCCCCGAGTGTCACAGGCAAGGTTCCCCCTGCTTGTGTAATAGTTCACCCATGTTGAGGTTGTTATTAGCTTAGCCAGCTATTGGTCTGTTTCCGATTTTATGCTAGCTTCCACGTATGAGAGAAAACATTCGGCCCTTGAGTCTCTGGGTTTGGGATATTTTACTCGGCATAATTTTTTCCATCACCATCCATTTGGCTGCAAATGCCATGATATCCTTCCCTCTATTGGATGAGTGGAGTCATATAACTTTTTCAAAAATATATTTTTACTCTCAGAATTTATAAAAATAAGCAAATATTTAGAGAAAATTATGTAATTTTTATTGTTTGAATGACATCTTGCCATGAAGAAAAATTTTCTAGCAGTATAACTACTACTTAATTCTAAATATAAGACCTTTGAAAATGTAATAAATCATAGATTATACAGTTTAGGGTTAAGATAGCAATATTGGACCTACAAAAGTATTCAAAGACAAAGAATAGATTAGATTACATTTTATTACCCTGAGAAACTGATTAATATTTGTGTAGGTATTTAAAACTAGAAAATCCACAAAATAAATATATATAGATATGGACATTTATATATGTAATTAGGAGGAATTACAATGGAGACAACAGATTGGGAAATGGGTGGAAGAGGGAGGGAGGGATCCTGGGTAAGGATTGTGTTCATATTACATTATCATTATGGAAATATGTATCAACATGTAACAAAGAATCCCTTCAATATATAATACTATGTTGAACTGATTAAAAAAAAGGGCTGTGAAAAGTAGTTGACCAACTAATTGGGTTGTCAAAGCCTAATGATAAGAAGTGCAATGCTCTGTGATCCAAGGAAATAAAGGAGAATTAATGAAAGGGTTTACTTTTGGCTCATAATACTCAAACCTGTACTCCTCTAATTTCCCTTTCCATCACTGTTTTGTCCTTTCCTTCGTATGTAGGCATCTACACCTTCCCTTCTTTGCTCATCTGTTTAAATTTTATTCCTCATTCATTTCATCTTCGTGTGACATCATTGATCTCCTCACCTGCCTTCTATATCTCTTTGGTATCCACTAATTTTCTGAGAAGTAACAAAAAGCAGGTATCATTTTTTGAATAAATCTATGTTTTTATCTTAATTTTGTTATTTATATACTATTATGTGTATATCCATCACCATTGGTGCCTTATATTTTCATATGACTCTTGATTATCTCGAAAGAATCTGTGAAATTTTGTCATAACTAACTTGCCCAAAGGAACAGCTTAAATTTCCTAAGGATGAAGGAAATTTTACCAGTTTTCTCAGCTTTCCTAATTATTATTCTTTTTTCCACCTCTAGATTTCATTTGGCATTTGCTTTTCCTTCCAGAGCCTAGAAAGTAACACTTATTAAAGTAAATGATAATTTCCTGTATCTCTGCCTTTGTTTGATCCCGTTCCTTGGAGGTCAGTAAAACACATGGTCAAATTGATTTTGTAAGGCTCCCAAGCCCAAAGTCTTTGTAAAATTTCAGAGAATACTTTGATGTCATTGTGGTTTGTGTATGCTAAATGGCACTCTTGATCTATGCCAGTACTTAAGCCTGGTCAGAGTGTCATTAGCTTTCACCTTTTTTGTAAACTTCCATAGAAATTCACATGGAGGTGATACATCAATTTGAAAATAGTTAATTAGCAGCCTGTTTCTCTTTGCAATTCTCTCTAGCAAGGTCATTCAGACTAATAGACATGTTTCCATGCCATTAAATCCTCATAAAACTTGGTATGAAAATTCTATTCCAGTATACATATTGGTGTTTTGCCAATGTGTTCAAACAAAACAAAGAATGTATATGAGGTGTCTTAAAAGCTTCAGAACATTAATTGTATAGTAAGGCACATATTTTAGATACTGTTGGAAATATGCCAAGAAACTCATATACTCCTTCTGCAACTAAAATTCTAATTTGGGGAAAAAGTTGTTATTCCTATAAAAGATAGCAAAAACTTAAAATATATGTAATATGATTCCAAAACTGGGTATGCCATGATTTTGATAAATAATGATACGTTTAACATAAATATGTCTGCTCAGTAGACAAAGTGATCTACTTCATAGAAGATGAGAGAAAATTCTCATGTACAGTTATCATGTAGAAATATGAGAAGTGCACACAATCCATATAGAAAATACCAGCATTCCATGCAGCAAAATATGCAGCTGTCATTACTGAAAATGATGATAAATTCAGGGTGTTTTCAAGTATTTAAGGAACTTATTATTTTGTTACATTTCAAATATAATACTCTTCTCTTTAATCAATTAATAGTACTTTAGAAGTTTCTCAGATCTTAGTTGGGAATTTATTATAGTGCTGACACAAAAGAGAGATACACGAATTCATGAACATACCTATCAGAGGAATTATGCCTGCACTCTGGGAACCAATATGATGAGTATAAACCATTAATAAAATGTGGACTGCACTACTAAAAACCAATTAATTCTGGTGCTGAGAATTCATTATTTAAATACTCAATTACCAGTGCCAGGTGGCACAGGTTGGATACAAAAGGAAAACAAAGTGTTTGCCCTTATCTTCAATATTCTTGGAATCTATTAGAGGAAAATGTAGAAGGAAGCTCACTTGATGTTAAATAATTTTAAACTGCATGGTATTTATTGGAGACAAAATTGGATTACAAAACAGTAGATACATGATCAGGGCCAAGTAGATGCAAAATAAATGTAAATGGTGGAATTTTCTAAACAATAGCAAATGTATGGCTTGGTGGCTTGGTTTGTTCTGGGTGGAGAAGAAAAATGATTCTATTCCAGAGAAAAGGAATGCTAGAAGCAACATTTTTAGGGTTTTTACTTGTTTGTTTGTTTTGTCATTGTGACCATAAGATCCGAAAAGAACAATTTAGAGAAGGAAATATTTATTTTGGTTTGCAGTTTCAAAAGTTCAGTCCATGGTTGTCAAATTCATAACTTTGGGCCAAAGGTGAGACAGAACATCATGGTGGAAGGGTCTGGTAGAGGAAAGCAGCTTGGGACATGTCAAACAGAAAGCACAGAGAAAGTTCTGCTCACCAGGGGAAAAATATATACTCCAAAGGCACATCCCCAGTGAACCACCTCCTCCAGTCACACCCTCTCTCCTCCTACCAATTATCTATATCAGTGGACTAATTCACTAATTAGGTTAAAACTCTCATAATATAATTATTTCACCTTTGGAATTCTTACATTATCTCACACATAAATATTTGGATAATACCTCATCTAAACCATAATGGACAATGACACTGAAAATAACTGGTGTATCCTGCAAACGTGATAAAAAGTTCAAGTTTCATCACAGTAAGGCCTAAATACAGAGAAGAAAAAGCATTGAATTTGAAATTAAAGAAATGCCATTTGAATGTTTTGTTCTGCTACTTATCAGCTGATGTGGCTGGTGTGTTGATATTAATGTATTTTATGAGATTGTGCGGTTACAAATGTAAAAGGTTATCACCATGCCTGAAATATAACAGGAATTCAATGAATATTTCCCATTGATTCAAACTGTGAAATAACAAAAAGCTCAAAAAACTGGAGGTCGTTTTGTGGTGTTAGAATAGAAGATTCAGCCAGGAGTGGTGACGTAGGCCTGCAATCACAGTGACTCACGAAGCAGTGATTAGAGAATCACAATTTGAAGTCAGCCTTAGCAATTTAGTGAGACATTGTCTCAAAATTAAAAATAAAAAAGGCTGGGAATGTGGCTTACTGGTATAGAATACCTGAGTTCAAACCCCAGTACCAGGAAAAACAATGTGCAAGATCAACATAATAAACATATTATTTGTCTTCAAGTGAATACAAATATTTAACGTAATTCTCATCGGCTTACCAGCAAGATTTGGTGTGGCGGGGAGATATACATTTTTCTAAATTTTTTTTATGGTAAGGTAAAGAAACTAGAGCAGTTCAATCAATTGTAATAAAATAAGAAAGCTTTGGGAATCAATCTAACTTATTTCAAGACTTACAGCACACCACAGTAATCAAGGCTACAGTACAGTGTGGAGGTCAGACACATAGACAGATGGAATAGATATTCCAGAAACAAACTCACATAAATATGCCCAACTGATATTTGATAAAGGTACAATAGCAACTTGATGGAAGAAGGAGTATTTTCCACAAACAATGCTGGGGCAAGTGGCCAATCATAAGCAGAAGCACAAAACTTGAACTAATATGTTACAGCTTATTACAAATGGATCAATGACTTAAATATGAAATATAAAACTCTGAGAACATTAGAAAAACATTGCATAAAATCTTCAGCATTTGGAACAAACAAAAGTTATACTTTATACCTAAAGCAAAATCCATAGGAACACACATTGGTAAATTAGACTTCATCAAAATTGAAGATTTTGCTCTCCAAAATACCCAATCCAAAAGATATGAATTGGGCTTGGCATAGTGGTACACACCTGCAATTCATGCTACTCTCTAGACTTCTAGACTGACCCAAGAGTAGTGCTAGTTCGAGGTCAGCCTGGGCAACTTAGCAAGACCATGTCTCAAAATAAAAAATGAAAAGGTCTGGGGAAACTTGAAGGGTCAGGCATGTGTCACAATTAAGTTCCTGTCTCAAACTAAAAGATTAAAAAAAGGACTAAGAATGTAGCTCAGTAGTAGAGTAGCCCTGAGTTCAATCTCCCTGTACCACAAAAAAATACCAAGCAAAACATATAGATTGGACCAATTTAGTCCTAAACCACATATCCAGCAAATGACCTATATTTAAAATACGGAAAGAACGCAAAACTCAGCAATAAAAAGTAAACAAATCAGTAAGAAAATGAGCCTAAGAATTGCACAGATGTTTCACAAATATCTAATAAAAGATAAAAGTAGTAAGAAAATATATTCAACACCATTAGCCAATAGGAAAATTAAAATCAAAACCAGAAGGAGATTACCAAACATCTATCATAAAAACCTAAATTTTAAAAATGAACATTGCAACCTGTTAAAGGCACAGAGAATCTGAATCATTCATAAATTGATAGTAGGAATATAAAGCGGTATAGTCACTCTTATAGTGACAAATTATAGTCACAGCCTATAATTTGTTTTTATTTATTTATTGTTCCTCTTTTTCTTGGTGCCTTAAAGTTGTAAAAAATGATAGGATTTGATGCTATGTATTTGTACATGCACACAATATAACAATAAACTTTGGCCTATATCACCCTTCCAGCACTCCCCTCCCTCCACCAGTCCCCTAAAAACTATTTATGCAGCTAATCTACAACTAAGTGATTGCATGATAATGCATTTATCCCAGAAAAATAAAAAATTTATATTCCCACAAAAACCAGTATATCAATGTTCACTGAAGTTCAGTTTGTAATATTCCTAAATTGGAAATAACTCAGATGCCTTTCAATGGGTGCATGGTCAAACACAAGCAAGGAAGCCAACAAATAAATAAAAAAATAAATAAAATAAATCAGCTTTGGTACATCTATAAAGTGTAATACTGTTTAATAATACAAAGGAGCAAACTACTGATATATGGATCAAATTAAGTGAATTTCTTGAGAATTATGCTGAGTAAAACAAGCAAACTCATAAAAATTAAAAACTGTATTACAGCATTGATAAAAGCATTTTATAATTACATGTTATAAAAACAGAACAGATTAATGGTTTCAGGAGTTAATTACTGGGAATTGGGTGTTGGAGGTTGGTGGCATGGGAAAGGAAGAGGAGTGTGGCTCTAAATAGTTTACACCTGACATACTCCTGTGATGGCTATTCTGGTTTGTCAATGTATTTTGATTGACACCTAAGATTAAGAAAATTCTGAGGATGTCAATGAAGGTGTTTCCAGGCATGATTGGCAGCAAACCAAGGGGAGAGACTTTCCCTGAATGTAGGCGTTACTTCCCATGGGCTGTGGGACCAGAGGAACAAAATATGGAAGTTGGAGGACCCCCCCTCAGATGCAAGATTGCTTTTTCTTGAGTGGGTGCATCCATTGCTGCTGCTATTGCTAGTGGACAATAGACTCCAACTTCATCGCTCTTCCAACAGGAACTCTCTCCCGGAAGGTTTCAGGACTTCAGCCTTAGCCTGGGGCTGCATCATTGGTTCCCCCTATTCTGAGGCTCTCCCTCCTCTTGAATTGAGCAGTGGCTGTTTCTCCTCCTTCAGGGCCCTCAGACAGCCTTTGGGGGACTATTCAGCTTCCAAGATTGTGTAACACAATCTAATAAATCACTTTTTATAACCACATGTATATATATATATGCCCTGTTGGTCTGTTCTTCTAGAAAACCCTGACTAATAAGCTCTCATTGGTAGAATTATTTTATGTGTTAACTATCAGTATTATTATCTTAATTGTGATATTGTAAGGAAAATATCTCTATTATTTTTATAACTGCACATGTAATTGTGCTAAAATTTAAAAGTTTAATTTAATTAATAATATATAACAGTATTTTTTTTCTTCTTGTTGTTATTTTCTTTTCCACCAAAGAGTTTGGCCACTTACCTTGCAGGGTTAAATCCAAGAGTTTTCAGTTATCTAATTCCTGTTGATTTTTTATTGTTTCATTCTTTCATTCCTTTATATATCCCGTATTTATATTGCAAGTACTTTACTGCTACAATATTCACATTCATACCTCGTTAAAAGGAAAAGAGGAATGATAAGACAATGAATTTTTCCTTAAGCAAGTGTGAATTTTTTAATTTGATCACAATTATTTGATTCTTATGACTTCTTGCCTTTTACCTCTGGCCGTAATTCTTTATAGATGTGTGTGCTCTCCAGCAACTTTTACTTTGGACTTAGGCATGCATGACTCTATTTTGTTAGTGGAATATGGGTATCTACTTTCATTTGTCCTTTATTTCATATTCTATGCAATCATCTGAGAATTGCATATTCCAGATAATGTTGAACCTTCCAGCCTTGGTTCCCACAATGAGAACATACAAGCTGAATATCTTCAGCTGATCAGCATACTTTACAAGATATGATGAGAAATTAATGAGTGATGAGGGAAAGGAATAGTTATTTCTTATCTAACACAATTAAAATGAACGTTGTATACACATTTCCATTCACATTCCAGTGGTGAGAACAGACTCAAGTGGGCAAACCAAGCAACAGAGGAGGGGCTGAGATGTTACATTTGGAAAATAATCTATGTGTCCATGAAAAACTGAATTTGCTTGAAAATAAGGAGACTTCCAGTAACCAATATTTGTTCTATACCCTGCTTACTCAACTAATAAATCTCCAAACTGTATGAAAGATTATAAAAAATTTCCATGAACCAAATTCTTTAAAGAAATGTTCATGGTAGCTGGCAGCCTTCAAAATTGGAACAGAAATAAGGAAAGTGCTGAAATTACTTACTAATAATATAAGGAGAAGCTCATAGTCAGAGAATAAAAAATAGTGAATATACGAGAATTGGCAAAAATTATATTTATAATAATTTGAGAAATAATTTGTTTATCTTAACAGCCAACAGTTGAAATCTCTGCCGTATATCTACTTAACAGAAAAAGTACTTGGATCTTTGAAGAATGTAAACCAGAAAACAAGTGAACTTATACTTTTAAATGCTAGATTAATCAACTCAAGTGTCAAATTTCAAATACAAATTTATTGGCAAAATATATGAAATCCTTTGCATTTCTGTGAAAGGTAATGCTGCTCACATTAGATGAAAATTCTAAAGGAGATAGATGTTGCCAAGTATTATAGGCATAATGTTACAAGAACATAGATACTGGAAATAATATTAAAGTTTATTTTTTAAATAAAGTATAGTTGAAATTATTACCAAGTTATTCTTCATTCTTCTATGGGAGGAATATATATATATATATATATATATATATATATGTATATATATAGTCACTTTAAAGGTTGCAACTTCTATTTTTTTTCAGAAAAAGAAAAGAAGTTTTTTGAAATTCTTAGTGAAAGGAGTAATTTTTAAAATGGATAAACATTGGATAAAGAAACATGTTTTTGATTTCTGCCTGCAGCTACAAATCCATACTGAAAAGATTCTAAAAAGGGGAGGCAAAAATAAGAAACATTCTCAGAGACAGGAAAAAAATCACTTACACCTACACACTCACATAGCACACAAACACACACATACACACACACACACACATGTTCTGCTATGTATTCACTTACAAGAAAAAAATATGTTTTCAATAGTTGAAGAGGAACAGATGTATAAGATCTTTCATTAAATACAGAATGTACGCTAAGCTGTTCTGCCCCTCATTAAAATAAGAGAAACACATACTGTTATATTGGATTCAAATAATACAGTTACAACGAGAAATAAAAGTATATTGGGACTGTTTAACTAGGCAAAATAGAGTGGCTTTAAGTAGAAAACTGAACTAGTAGAAGACTCTGGAGAGCTTTTATTTTTAAGGAGGAATTTCAGATATAGCTGTATTATCTACCTAGCATTTATTTTAAGTCCAAAGAGAAAAATATTTTCACAAAACAATTCATAAAATGTTAAAACCATCACAAAGAAAATATCAGAATGATATAGCATACTAGTTTTCCGAAAGCATTGCATATAAAACTAATTGGGGATAAACTTTTAGCTTCATAATTCAGTCAAATGTAGAGTGTTTTAACTACACATAGTAGAATATCATATACCTATCTTGGATATGATATTGTCATTTCTGGGCACATGAGAAAAGTCCAACAAACTTTCACATTTATGAAAGTTTTTTAAGTACAATAAATTCATATTTATACTGTTATGATTATTACTGAATGATATGTAATAAATCTTCATATTCCAAAATCCTACTTGAAATGTTAAATAGGAATAGGTTTTGCATTGCTTGACAGAAATTCTATTCAAAGCATAATGTGTCATATCTCTGCCATGAGTCAGCCTTCAGATGCTTCAGAATTCTTAAATCATATTGTAGAAAATAAGAGAAATGGTATAAATCATCCTTTTTTCATTCCATTCCTCATTTTTATATGAAAAAATACCATATATTTGTTAAGCAAGCAGGTATAGATTTGCACTAAACTATTGCAGGATATAAAATGACTAAAATTTATTCCCAGTTCTCAATTACTTTACATGTAATGAAAAGCATAAAATAAACAAAGAAATGAAATAAAAATTAGAAATAAATACAAACATCTCTCTGATAAAGTCAGAAGCCATATCCTTTTAATATTTACTTTCTCAGCACATATTGTGGGAAATTTATTTAATATGCATTTGTTGAATGAACTAATGAAAATGTTACATGGAGGTATAACCTTGATTTTTCAAATACTGGAGGTGGAAGGTAATTTCTACACATAGTACTTGGAATTTTTGTTCAAAGAAGCTTTGCCACTTCTCTCCCACTTTTTTATGTATTCAGTTTTGAGGTCCTTTGAGCGCATATATATTCATTATACAATTTACATTATAAGCTATTATTGTTTTGCTTATCTTACTGCTCAAAATTTTCCAGACTTAGATATTGAGAGTTTGCCTGGATTAATTCTTGTGTCCCTTTATTATTTAGAACATTTCATCTTTTTATTCATATTTTTATTTTTAGCTATTTATTTTTATTAGTGCAGCAATCTTTCATTTTTTAAATCACTTTTTTAATTGCATCAGGCTTGTCTTACATTTTTCTCTTCCCAGAGATGAATTCAGCCATTTCTCCAAAGAAACCTCAGAACTTTCAGTAGTTTAATAGTAAGACAAAACAAAATTGCATGGCAAAATATTCTAATCACATATTTCTCAAAACAATATTCATTAGATGCTCTCTAGGTAAGTGCAAATGAAAGTCATTCTCTAGGGAACTGCTACAAAACTTATATAAATAACAAAACAAAAATATTGGGCCATACCAACTTTTGGTTAGTATACAGAGCCACTCAAACTCCAGATACGTTGCTAAAATGAATGAAAATATTAAACAGCCCCTTTGAAAAACAGTATAGCAGTAACTGTTGCTTAATTCACTACTCATACTACTCAAAAACCACACTTTAAGCACTTACTCATGAGAGTGAAAGCAAATGGCCAAAGACTTGTAATTAGCAGCATTCTTTCTGATGGATGAAATAATCCAACATCCGTCAGCATCTGGATACTCCCACAATGGTATAGTTTTCAGCAATAAAAAAAATACAGAATATTACTAACTGCAACAGTATAAATGAATCTTGAAAAATTATACTAAGTGAAATAAATCAAGCATAGTGACTACATTAGTATAAGATTCAATTGATGTGAAAGTTAAAGACAAAACTGTAGTGACAGAACCAGATTGGTGGTTGACTTGAGTGTTGGTGGAAAGGACTGACTACAAGAGAGGGAATGAGAAAGTAGTTTGGGTGATGTAACTGCTGTGTATTTTATTGAAGTATATTTATGTATTTTATCTTGTATCATTTTATATCCTCCTAAAAGTATTTAGAAATACTTATGTAAGTATCATTGTGTTGGTGACTACATGACTACAAAATTAACAGAATTCATCAAATGGATGATGCTTATTGTATGTAAATACATTAATAAAAGCGAAAAAAGCTCTAGCCTCTTAATAATAAAATTATCTTTAATGTATTAATAAATGTACTCTGTCACCTTCCTAAAGGCTTAAGTCCTTCAAATTGCTCCTGGGAAGAGAGAGAACTTTGAACTGTCTTGCTCTTTTTACCAGTTACTCTTTACAGTCTAACTTCTCAAAATATATTTGTGCACACTTTTCTGTCCACTTCTCCCTGTCCTTCATGTATTAATCTACTGTCCTGAGGCTCCACTCACATGAAATTCCACATGTCACTGTTACCAAACACCAAATGTTTAGTGTCAAATCCAATGGAGTCCTATATTTGATATAGTCAACTGCCAACTTTATCTCAAAATGTTCTTTTTCTTTGACTCTGTGACACTTCATAATCTTTATTTGTCCCCACCAATGGCTACTCTTTTTGTCTTCAATGTTCCCTATTCTCTGAGTGTCAGAGTGCTAAAGGACCCTGTATGATGACCTCTTCTAATTATATATTTTATCCTAATTCATCTCAGGTTGGAATTCCTGACACAGAACCATCCTAGCATCAAATCCAATGTATAGTTGTCTCTCTTCTTTTTTTTTTTAAGAAAGAGGGGACAGTGAGAGAGAGAGAGAAGTAGAGAAGCAATTTTTATTTAGTTTTTAACTCGTGTACTCGTGCATGCCAGGCAAGCACCATAACTGCCAAGCCACCCCTCCAGCCCTGTAGTTGTCTCTTTAACATTCTCCACATGGATATGACTGCTTCTCACAATTAACAGTTATAAAACTGAGCTCTTGATGATGCTCCTTCCAAGGTTTTCCTCACCACCCTTGTTTTTCACTTCCATCTTATTTCCTCCTGCATACTTCCGTTTGAACAAATGGAATGGCGTTTATTTTGTTAATAAAATCCCAGATCCAGGTGCTATCCTGGCCTTTACTATTTCCTATTAACAACTCAGTTAGCCTATCAGCACATTTATTTTCTATATGATTACAAAGTACACTCCAAGTCCCTTTAGTTTCCATCATCTTCACTGATTCAAGCCAAGTACAAGCCAACTATTAGGACAGTCGATTCACTGTCTTTTTCCCTTTCTCCTCTTTTTCTACTTCATCCCATCCTCTGGAAGTGAGCAGATGTGTATTTAAAACATATAAGTGGGATTAAAACCATATAATGTCTTACTCTGGCAATGATGTTAAAGTGAAAACCTTTTACTGACCTACAACATGGAACAAGAGCTGGCCCATGCCCTTCTCTCCAGTCTCCACCTATCTCCAAGTCCCTGCTTTTCATACACCAGTTGCACTGCTTTCAGCTCTTGTGAAGTCCCTGGGTTGTCCCTTCATTTTGCTTTCTCTGAAATGTACATCCTGCCACTATTCTTAGAGGTTGTTCATCTCAGCTTTTGAGTTTCAGGTTAAATTTCATATTCTCAGATAAAAGTTTTAATAACTTATTCATTCCCTCAAATCATGCTTCTTGATGAACAGATTTTTGTTCACGTCTGTACTTGTACGTGTCCACTAGTTGTGCTAGACAGCAGGCTACATGCCTGTGTGTGGGCGTGTTGCTAATATTGTTTTCCATTTTCTAGGAAGCACCTAACAATTCACACCAGGTTGCTGGTTGCTCAGTAAAGATTCCTTCAATACAAAGTATTCCTTAATTGAGGAAAACAAATTGCTCCTAGATGATAACATTTGTATATTTTTTCATTGTAATAATTAAGAATATGGAAACTGATTTTTTTCCCTAAGTATAAGAGCGGGACTGGATAACTTGCGATTTTCTGTTAACTTTTGTGAACTTAATGCCTGATGTTCATGTTGAATTGGGTGGATTCATGTGAGGTCTCTAAAATTCCTTGTGAATGCAATGGGGCAAATGTAAGACAGAAAGGAGGGAAAGTAGAAGGGAGGAAGGAAAGATATGTAAGAGGAAGTAGAGAAGGGAAAAAATGACCTAAAGAAAGGTTGCCTGTTAAAATGCACAGCTTTTTGAAATTTTAAAATTGAAAACTGATTATCTAAAAATAGATTTTCTAGTATTTGTTGGATTCACTCAACATTTTCTTGAATAATCGAGAGAATTAGAAAATAATACATATTTTTAAAATAATGACTATTTTAGGAAAGGGAAAAGACAAAGAACTGCTGATGTTGTCACAGTGCTGAAATTCCTTGGACATGTACCTTTTATTTGAGTTTTTGATAGGAAAAGTTGCTCGTATGAATATAATTTTCCAAAATTCATATGAAATACCTGAAAATATCATCTACCTTGTAAAAAGGCACTCTTGTTAGATCAATGGCATGAGTAAGCAAAGCTATTATTATACAAACTATAATCACATTCCCTTTGCAGCTGATGCAAATTATCCTTAAAGGTTGTTGGCAATGCATCTATTTGCGATAGGGACAAATTCAGATTATTAAATGTAGGTTTACTTGTGGGGCATTCACCTCCATCCCTCATTATTTATCTTCTACTCTCTTATAAATAGGCAAGGAAAGATTTCTAAATCCCCTTTTTGTTTTGCATATGTGTAAGAAAACTTGTCTACAAATATCTAGAAATAGCCATGTCTTTTTAATTTTCGTTCTCAAGAGTGGCATCTGTTTTCTTTGTAAAATAAAGATTCCTTGAAAATTTTTTCCAGATAATATTTTGAAATAATTGTTAGCTCCCTTTACTAATGTTGAACAGTAAGGTTTTTTTCTTTAAATGAGTAGCAATTTCCTCAGATTTGCTGGGGCATAAAATTAATACTGTCTTCAGATGTCAGCTCCGCACTGGTGCACTCCCTGCTCCACAGATATTCCTGAAGAAAATCTCTACTGATGGTCACTTTTGTGAACCTACCTGCTAAAGGGAGTCAGAGGTCAGGCATAATTGTGATAGCAACACCATATTCCAATTTCTATATTTAAGTTAATGTTCAGGGAGGAGTAGTTGCTCCAGGCCTGGAGTGGTTGCTCAGTGGTTATAGCACTTGCCTGGCATGTGTGAGTGTGCAGGTTCAAATCCCAGCACCATATACACAGTAAAGTGTTTGAGCAATGAAGGCCACATGAAAAACTAAACAAAATTGATTCTCTCCTTCCCTCTCTCTCTCTTTCTCTCTCTCCCCCTCTCTTTAAAAACATTTTTTTTTAAAATATTTAACACCCAGGGCTGGAGTGGTGGCTCGGTGGTTAGGGAGCTTGCCTGGCATGTGCAAGTACATAGGTTCAAACCCCAGTACCCCAGTACACAACGAAGTCTCGGAGCAATGAAAGCCACATGCAAAACTAAATAAAAATTGATTCTCTCTCTCTTTCTCTCTCTCTCTCTCTCTTACTGTCCCTGTCTCTTAAAAAAAAATTAATGCCCAAATTGGAAAAAACAAAGGAAAAATAATTTATTATTGACTGCTGGTCTCAATAATAAATGAAGTATAATGAAAAAAATATAACTTTTAAAACACTGCTGTTTTCCTCACTAGTAATTGGAGAATTCACTGAAAATGTTACTAGTCAAGCAACATTGTTCAATTGATAACCACAGTTCTCTAATACAAGGTGAAGGAAAGTTTTCTGGCATCATGAAGCTCACAGGCAATCAATTCTTTTATCTGATGAAGGAGCAGGTTCATATTCTCCTTTCAGTCCTTGTCCCTGCCTGAAACTTCATGTCACACTTTGGTTCGATGGAGTTCTCCAGACTTTCCTGTTTCTAAACTGTCAATCTAGACTTTCTGGGTCACGGACTTTCAATGATTGCTTTTGTGGGAGCTCTTAATTTTATATTCCTATTTTATTTAAGGCCTATGATGAGATACTAATGGTACCTTTAAATATCCTGAGGAATGCATCATGACATGAGTAAAATTACAATCCTTTCTGCCTTTCCAGCTGTGAGAATGTTTCTTGCTTTGTTACGTGAGTGAATTTGGGTAGGAAGGCCAGGAATCCTTGCAGCTGAAATTGTGTGTATGTGTAGCAATAGAAAGAAATAGAGAAAGATCAGATGATTTTAATACCAGAAAACTTTACTGTAGTTCAAACCAATAATAGGAGCTGGGGGAGAGGCAAGGATCAGCAGCATAGGTGGAATGTATGAATGACATCAGGACAAAATGGGAATTGGGGTTTGGAGGAAATCCTCAGCTTTTTGAGCTGTTTCTCCCTAATAAACCTACTCCACTCCTCAACAAACACACAAAAGAATAGGAACACAAATTATTTCAGTACCTTACACAAGCCCTTTAAAAGGTCTTAAATCATAACAATAAAGCAAACTTATCAAATAAGATGTTTTTCATGTGAATTCAGTATCGGATCCTAAGACAGGATCTTATTTGAGAATCAAAATATAAATAAATTGTAAATTTTTTAAACGATAGCAAAGTCTACTGCATTTGAGTCCAAGGCTTAACAAAGCAGCTCATATTCCCCTGCCTTCTCTGTGAAGAACATTCTCCTCATCCAAAGTGTCAGAGGGCATGCTTTTAGAAAGGTGATTTTAAAGAAGATCAGACTAAAGAGTGAAATGATGTTGAAAGTTTAATTGCAATTCCCTTTTTAAGTTTTTTAAATTTCTTAAATTCTAAATTAAATTTAATTTACTGAAAATATATTCCAGCATCCCAGCTAGTCTTACTCAGCCAATATTTTAATCATATAGTAATGGAGATAAAAAGAAGTCAAAATTTCCCAAATATTTGTGTAAATATACTTTACAGATAGCTACTATTAGAAGCAACTAATATATTTATTAAAAATGCCAATTTTTAGTGGGCAAGGTGGTGCATTCCTGTAATCCCAGTGACTTGGGAGGCTGAGGCAGGAGGATCACTAGTTCAAAGCCAGCCTGAGCACCTTAGCAAGGCCCTGAGTAACTTCACGAGACCCTATCTCAAAAAAAAAAAATGAAAAGGGATGGGGAGGTGGTTCAGTGCCTAAGCACCACTGGGTTCAACCACTGGTACCAAAAAAAAAAAAAAAAAAAAAAAAAAAAAGCTGATTTTGTGGGCCATCTTCCATAAAATTTTATTCGGCAGTCTAGGTTATGACCTGAAAATTTATGTACTTAACAAATAACCCAGTGTGATTTTTATATTTTAAAAGTAGTGAATCACTTTAATTATCTTTTGTGAGAGGTGATATTTAATTGACTTTAATAAAGAAAATTATTCTTGTCATCTCAGAGAACAGGTTTGATATGTAATTTTATGAAGCCAATAGGCAAATAAAAAGATAGAAATGTTTTAATTTCCTTATGAAAATTTATGTTGGAGAGTACAGTACATGAGTCATTTTAAGTAGGAAATAAATGCTTTTAATTTTAAATAGGTCTCATCTAGTCATCAAAGCTGACCTGGTAGAATCTCTACTTATATTTGACAGCTGTTAATTGAAGTGAATACCAAAAAGAAATGGAATGGTTTTTATTTAGAAATTATTATTCATTGTCGTCATGATTTAAGACTCAAATTTCTCCTGATTTGTTCTAGTTAGTGAACTAACAAACATTTGTTCTAGTTAGAACTGATTTGTTCTAGTTAGTGAGGTGGTAAAATATGGGATTCCTCTCCCCAATTCTTTGAACTTATCTAGAGATTTCAAGGCAACAAATTCCATATGTAATTCATAAATATATACTATATAGAATGTATAAAATGCATATCACAACAAATTCTATGTAACTCAATGTCTGTGTAAATTTCACTTTTGTTTCTTCAGCACATATCTAAATATGCTATTCTCTTTTCATAGTAGAAACTCAATTATTAAGAAATTAATATTTAAACTAGATGTGGTGGTGAAAACCTGTGACTCCAGTGACTGGGGAGGCTGAGGCATGAGGACCAGCATTTGCTTTAGCAAATCTCCTTCAAAAAAAAAAAAGAATACGAAAGAAAAGACTGTTGTGTAGCTCAGTGATACAGCATCCCTGGGTTCTATTGCAAGTGCCACACACACACAAAAAGAAAGTAATATCAATATCAATAAATCATGTTTATGGTATTACTGAAAACAATTTAAAAAATAAGCCACTATTCCATATTAATTGCTATATAAAAACAATATAAAAACTATTAGAACTAATAAATGAATTTGGTAAATTTGCAAGATACAGAATCCTGGACAAGAACTTTTTTGAAAAGGTTCTAAAGGCAATCTTATGAATTACAACCAAGCTGGCAAAAGTATCACTGACTTCCTCATTTCATGGCTTCCACTGCATACACCGTGTGAACCCATCTCTGTAGCTGCCAGATTTGGGACATACTTTCCCCTTCTGCTCTGACTCAGTTCCCTGGTATGTGAAACCGGCTCCTCCTTCATGAGTAACCACACTTTTGACCACAACAGAAAAGCAGTCCTGGCTGCACACGTCCACAGCACAACTTCAGTGTTGTTAAAGTTCAGTGCTGATTTAGAAATGGACATTCCACCTGTGGGCACCGGATCTGAGATTGCTGGCAGAAAGCAAAGACCTGGAGATGGACAGTGGTGTGGTGATGGTTGACCAACAACATCAAAGGACTCAATGGCACATTGAGAAATGGCTACAACAGTAAACTTTGCCATATATTTTACCACAATTAAAATAAGGAAAAAAATGAACATTTTCTTAAATTTGACTTTCATGAATCATTTCATGTTTAGAAAAAATAAAGAAGCTTTCCACCTTTCCTGAATTGTAAATGGGATGAAACTAAAACTATACTCTAACAAGTAAAGGCAATAAAGGGTAAATAAGCAGGAATAAACAGTAAAATTTAAATTTACATTTTATAGTAAAACTTCTAAAGTCTAAGGTCACACCTATAGTCTCAGCTATTCTGGAAGCTGAGGCAGGACGGCTGTTCCAGACCAGCCTGGGAAACATAGAGACTCCGTCTTGAAATAAAAAATGAAAAGTTCTGGGGATGTAGTTCAATAGTGCAGCACCCTGGATTCAATCCCCAGTACTGAAAGAAAGAAAGACATATGTTCTTTGCAACACAAGAACACTCAATAAAATGCACAGAACACCTACAGAGTGAACATGTTTTCAATGTATACATCTGCTAAGAGGTTGATGCACAGAATACATGAGGAACTCCAAAAACTTCATATAATAATAATAATAATAATAATAATCCAATTAAAAATGAGCAACAGATCCAAATAGAGATTTTTAAACAGAAGACATAAAAATGACTAACAGGTATATTAAAAATTCTCAACATCACAAATCATCATGGTAATGAAAATCAGAACCATACTGAAATATGACCTCACTCCAGTAACAACTGCTGTTGTCAAAACATGAATGTTAAGAAGTTATAGTAAGGATGTGGAGAAAACAGCGTTCTTATACAGTGCTGGTGGGAATGTAGTTTAATACAGCCATTATGGAAACAACTATGATGGTTCCTCAAAAAATTAATAATAGAATGATTCAGCACTGCCAGCCAAAGGAAATGAAATCAGTAGGTTGAGGAAACTTCTGCACTCCCATATTTATTGCAGTAGTGAAAAAACTGAAGCAATTTATGTGTCCATCAACTGATGAATGGATAAAATAACATGATTCATGTACACATTAGAATATTAGTTGGGCATAAAAAAAGAATGAAATCCTATCATTTGTGACAACATGATTATAACTGCAGATCATCATCAGAAATGAAATAAGCCAGACACAGAAAGACATGTACCACATGATCTCATTCACATGGGGGATGTATAAAAAAGTTATCTCTTAGAAGCTGAGAGTAGAATGAGGGTTACCAGAGGCTAAGGACTGTAGAGTGAGGGAGTGTGGGGAAAGTTTGGTCAATGGTTACTAAGTTATAGCTAGATAGGAGCAAGAAACTCTGGGGTACTGTTGTGTGACATGCTGACTATAGATAAAAATTATATACTGTATATTTCAAAAAGCTAGAAAAGACATTTGAATGTTTTCACCACAAATAAGTAATAAATTTGTTTTAGAAGATAAAATGTTTATCCTCATTATGCAATGTATACTTGTATTGAACATTATTTTGTAACCCATTAATATGCACAAATTTTATGTCCATGTATCCACTAAAAGCAAAAAAAAAAACATAGTAAAAAATACGACGCTAAATGAAAGTAGTTTGTTGATGTTTTTTTTTTCTCCATTAAAGTTCAAAAGGACACTATCATATATTCACAATCACTTTTACACAGGGTCCAGAGATGGAAAATATAAAAAGGGCCTTTCATGAAAGGTTTCAGATGCCTGAGGGCCATCTTGAGGATTTTTTACTTCCTGTAAAGAGATGGAATCCATCCTTATTATAATACCTGCCACATTTTTCCTACCTAATTAGCTGCTCCTCCCCTTCCATTATAATGTAAGTTTCTATGGGATCCTAAAATTCCTGTTCCATAGCATGCTGGGATATGGTAAGTGCTCAGGAAAGGAGTGAGGACATGGATTAACTCAGAAAGTCATCTGGGATTTTGAGGTAATAATGTATCTTTTCATAATGTTAACTGAGTGAAATTTGCTGCTTTTCCCTCCCAACTTCTGCTTTTGAATTAAATGAGGAAAAGACTCTCTTAATTAAATGTTAACATAATTCCAAAGAATCTGAAGCAATATTTAACCAAAATGAAAGGACTAAGGAGAAAAAACAAACAACATAGAACTTTTTTGCTGCTCATTCTTCTTGATTATACAACATTGAAAACCAAATGACTTATTTTAAAATTGGTGGCAGATTTCTTTACCTATGTGCATCTACCTATGTACAAAACTTGATGAATGTTTATCGTAAAGGATAATTAGCACATTGTTCCTTTTCTACCAAGCAGGCCATAGTTTCCTTTCCCCCTTTCATTACGTTTGACTTCTTTAATCACTCTGCAAAGGCAATTTCATGCCTATTCCCACATTTATGCAAACTTCACTGCTGCTATATTTTTCTCATTCTTTCTTTCTTTTCTTTTTTTTTCCGGTATGGATACTTGACATTCTATAAGCATGAAGTAATCAAGTCTGAGTTTGAAGCTGGTTTACTTGTCTAAAACTTTAGACCCATATGCTCCAACTAGGGATAATAAAAGCTCACCTGGAAATTCTGCTTGCATCTTTTTACACTAAAATTAATATGAAGTAAGTCTAAGTATTTTCACTTTCTGATAATACCTTTTATTTTTATTGTTTTTAGGGGGGGTAAAAGGAGTAGGATTTATTTAGGAAGAAGAGCAGAGACTCCGCAAGGCAGAGGGCACCTGGAAGCAGGATACCAACACTTTTTTTTTTTAATGAATGCAAAGACATAAAAGTTGTACATATGGGCTACAAAATAATGTTCAATATAAATATACATTGCATAATTAGGGTAAAATATTTTATATTATCAACCATTTATCAATTATTAATGGTGAAAACTTTCAAATGCCTTTCTTCTAGCTTTCGGAAATATATAATACATAATTGTTATCTGTAGTCAGCATGCTGCTCAACAGTACCCCAGAGCTTCTTGCTCCAATCTGTGACTTAGTAGTCATTGACCAAGCTTTCCCCACCTCTCTTACTCTACTGTCCTTGGCCCCTGGTACCCCTCATTCTACTCTCAACTTGTAAGAGATAGCTTTTTTTAGATTCCCCATGCAATTGAGATCATGTGGTGCATGTCTTCTGTGTCTGGCTTATTTCATTTAACATAATGGCGTATGGAAAACAACACAAGTCAATCTTACACATCAGACTGATTTTATTCTCGCTCACATAGAACTTTGGAGGGAGCCGAGCCCTAGGGTTTCTCCCTTTCTCTCTCTCTCTTACTTGAGGCAGGCTCTCCAAGTAATCTCCACCCAGTATGGTGGCAAATAGAAGTTCAACATCATACAACAAAACTTCAAGTCCTGCCTATAAGCATACATCCTATCTCTTAATGGGAAAGCTTCAACATCATGTTTAAGGAGGGGACAAAGGATGGGATATATATTGATGTGATCATTTGGAAAAGCATAATCCACCACAGGGACTAAAATTATTCTTTGCGTATGTGATCCACATGTGGTATATGAACCATATACTCCTAGCCAGGAATCTATGTGCATCTACCAAAGCTTTTCCCTCAGTGGGCGAGAATTGTCCCGGTGTTAGATCTCTGACATTTTCCATCTACCCTCCAAGGGAGCAGATGACTCTTTCATTGCAGTTCCCTTTGTGCAGAGTCTCAGGAAGGGTTAGCACTCACAGCAATGAGCAGCTGATTTTGTGGTATGTTAAGAGGATGGGGGTGCAGATCCAATCATGCCTGAGCTAAGAGGAGAAGGCTCGCTGACAGCTACTGTGGTTTTTAAGAGGAGTCTTTTTAAATTTTTAAAATGTCTTTGTGTGTGTGTTTGGCTGATAGAGAAACAAAGACTGTTTAAACAGAAAATATGTTTGAATTCTAGTGCTGGCTGGATGGGAGGTGTTAGAGATGAGTGAGCCTGTGATTTAGGGGGCTGGGGCTGGGAATAAAAGTGAGCTGACCCCAAATCCTGGAGTAAAAAAATAAGTAGAATCTTAAATGCTGTGCTTAGGGGGCAAACACACTGCAAATGAAGGTGATAAAAACTGAATAGTTTGTAACCAAATAAAGCACATTAAAGCAGACAAATTCTGAAGAGAAGCAGCAACTGTGGCAGCGACCAAGGAATCTCCACAAAGGTTCGGGACACAGCATGAATACATTTGTCATTTTTAAAAGTGTTTTAAAATGTAGAAATAGTTTTATTGCCTTTGTATGTATTATTACAGATATGTCAAATTTAAAATAGTGTATCTTCTAGCTTGCTTTTTAGGAGTCACAACTGAAGTTAGAGTTCAATTAAAATTTTACAGGCAAGGATATTTGATTGGAGATGCTCTGAACCGAACTCATGTTGCATTATAACATGAAGCATACGATGCGTTAGAAGGGAAATAGCTGATGTTTCTCTTTTCCATCTCTTAATCATGCTATATTATTTACAATCTGAAAATTACCCTGACATGCACCCTTATAGTTTAAGTAAACTCCCCATGGGATTTTGAATCATGCTGCCTTGAATGTAAAGTTTGGGAGAATTAATATTTATGCTATGGTGAATTTTCATGCTTAAATTTCTGTTTACCGCATGTTTTCATGAGGAGAAGGAATACTGATTGTAGTCACATACCATATCATCTCTTGATATGATCTATTAATCTAAGTTCTAATAAAAAGCTTCTTAAAATGAAAAATACCAGGAATTATGCTAATATGAACATGATGCATTGTGACCATGACTTAAGAATAGGTTCTGCTGTTGTTTTACTGAAGACGTGGATAGCAGCATTTCTTCATCTTTTGTGTGAACTTCTAATTTTAGTTTCCTATTCATTACAATGTGGTCTTGTAAAAATATTCCAGATTCTTTCTTTATTTGACATAAGACAATTTCAATATTAAGGGTATTATCTGCTTATTTGAAGATTTCCTGTGAAATTTATGTTGTCTGGAATTTAAGAAGTAGGTTTTTGACAAATCACTTTTATTTTGGCTTCTATTTTACTTTTCTCTCTTTCTTACTTTCTTTCTAAAGAAAGAGAGGAAAAGCAAGAGAAAGCGAGAATCAGTTTTATTTAGTTTTTCATCTAGCTTTTGTTGCTCCAACGCTTAGTTGTATATGTGGCGTTGGGGTTTGAACCCACATCGTCACACATGCCAGGCAACTGCTGTAATCGCTGAGCCACCACTCTGGCTTTTTTTTTTTTTCTTAATGTTATTCGTCCACTGAATTTTGCTATGTGTTCATTAACTATGAAGATTGGTCGTGTGGGCTTTGGGGGTTGGATATCTAGGTAGAAGACAACTTTCATTTAAATCAGATATATACAGAAAAGGAGAAATTTCATAGAAATGGGATAGGAGTTGGGGATTCAGAAAAGAAAAGGTACAATGAGACTCAAAAGAGATGCACCCAGGAGCGCTTGGAATGTAGGAAACACCTAGAAACCTTTGAAATGCTCTCCTGAGCATCAGAGCCCAGGTTCTTTCCCCAAGCTCTTGACTCATGCGCCTGCATGCCTGCCCGCCTGCCCGTCAAAAGTAATTGGAAGAAACATGGAACCATGCGGAACCCAAGGGGGGAAATTATGGAATGGCATCAGCCTTGGCTAACTATGTGAATATACATTTGTTCTTGACTGTTTGATAATGATTCTCCCTTAATTGTAAGTCCATATTCAACAAATAAAAAAAAGAGAAAAAATATATTGGAATCCCCCCCCCAAAAAAAAAGTAACATGAGGGCAATGTGAAAGTGTTGGAAAAGCTGGCATCAAGTTGTGTAATTCTGCTCTGATGTCACCTCTAATCCAGCACCTAGCAATTTGCCCTCTATAAATATTAGTACCTCATACCAAGAGAGTTCTGTCTCCCCTGCCCTCCGCAGATGGCCCACATCCTCCCTTAAATGTGTCTCTTCTTTCCTAAATAAATCTTTGATGTTGGAAATTTTTTGTTTCTATCTTGTAAGCAAAGGACCATACTTGTCCGGAGTTGAGTTCCCCTCTCTGGAAACTTCTAGGAATTCTGGTGACAGAAGGGCATGGTGAGAGTGGGTACATACTCCAGAAATAATTGGAGGGAGACGTGTGAGGAAACAAAATAAAATAAACATTTCCCCCTAAATTTTGAGCATGAGTAATCAGACACTTCAGACCAGACACAAAACAAGCTATGTATGATTATGTCATTTCCATAAGACACACTACAAAGTTCCTCATCATCGAGTCCTCCATTGCTGCCTCAAGCCCTTATGATATGGCATTTGCTACATACTGGCCAATGTGTTGAAAGAGCAGCTCAGAATTTGTCTCATATGGTCTGCCAACATTGCATTGCTATGTTGGGAAGATAAATAATAGCTGTTTGCTTAATCATCTTATCTGGCATAGTGTCTACTTCCACTTGAGTTATCAATCCACTTGTTTTCCAAGACTCCTGACCCCTCAGAGGTCTCTCAGATTGCGTAATTATGGGGCTGGAGCAGTGGCTCAGCGGTTTCAGCACTTGCCTGGCAAGCACGAAGACCCAGGTTCAAACCCCAGCACCTCGTACACAACTAAGCGTTGGAGCAACAAAGGCCATGTGAAAAATCTAAATAAAGTTGTTTCTCTCTTTCTCTATCTCTCTCACTGTCCTTCTCTCAAAAAAAAAAAAAGATTGCATAATTATTTCCAAGAAAAGAATGAATACATTTCATAAAATGGGATATTCTAATGTGTCTGTGAATTGCATACAATAAACCAATGAGATAGCTCTTTGTTATTACTTTTATTAATGTTTCTTGTTATTATAAATATTATGTATAATGAAATGTTATATTTATGAAAATGTAAGCATATTACACAAAGAGATTAACTGGCATTTTCTTCACTTAAGAATGTTTAGAATTTGTGTATTAGCATGTATAGACTTGCTTCGTTTGTTTAAGTACTGCATAGAGACCTATCTTATGCTTTTACAGTGACTAAATTTTCAGGTTGGTTATTCTTTATTTCTTGAGAAACTCTCCAACCTTTTATGACTATACAGGCCAATTTTTCTTAATATATCTTTATGTCTACAATTCTGTTTTTTAAAACTAAGTCAATCCTGAGATAGGTCCTCCTTCTCTCTCTGTTCTCTCTTTTTGGCTGACACTCAGTACTCCAATGTCTTTAGATACAATTTCTATTACAAAAACTTCCAGAATTTTATCCCTAGTGCTGGCATCTCCATTGAGTTCCAGACTCTGTATCAATATCTATTGTAAGTCTCAAATTTTCAGAGACAAAAAGGATTCTTCATCTGTACAGCAAACTCATAGTGGAAAACTTAAACTTTTACTCTGAAGGTTCAGTGCTTGAGTCTGCAGAAATAAACTGATGATAACACACTGCAACAGTGTGCGCATGTAGAGGAGGGTGCATAAAATATGAAAACTCAAATAAGGGGTTGGATGGTTGAAGTTTAATTGCTCTCTACATGGTAGCATGGAAAATGGGAGGGATTGTTGGCAATTATGTGGAGGAAGGGAACAATTTGCAAGGAAAGTGAATGGCTGAAGAACAAAAGATAGCCTGAGACAAATATCCCTTAGATTTTGGAGAAAGTGGCAAGGAGCCACCAGTGGGTAGGCAAGAGGTGAAACTGAATTGTGAACAAAAGTTGTTTTAGCGTGCAGATAAAGTCTTCCAAGTTGAAGTCCTCAGAGGAATAGATGATGCATTTGATAAGATTATGTGAAAACCTTTAAGTCTTCTTTTTATGAGTTAATCTTGTCTGGTTAATTAAATTTTAGGGATGCAGTACAAGGCAATTCTATTTCTTTTGGAAGAACTTCCTTTAGCATTCAGAGAAGAGAATGTCAGAGAGAGGTCTTCCCTAACCTTGTTGGAGAGGAGTAATGGTTTGAACAAGGGAATATCAGAGAGAACTGGATTCTAAGACAGCTTCTGAAGCCTTGCTTTTCTTTGAGTCAAACTTCTCAGCATGTCTGAGCATCATATTTTGGGGAATATTTTTCTGGGTCCTAACACCGTCAATGATACTGTCCTGTTCCTCTGCTGCCACACTACTGTCACAAGACAGTAGATGATATGATTCCTGTCACTCAAATCAAATTTAAGGCTCCAACTTCATTCTTGTCATAGCTTCACTCTCATTCATCTGTAAGTTCCTCCTCAAAATATTCTAAATCTTTCAACTTCTCTTGATGCTCTCCATAATTTAATTGACACTCACCCCTTACCTATACAACAGCTATAGACATTTTCTACCTTTATTCCTTTCTATTCACAATCCAATAAATACATCACCCCTAAAGACATATATTTTTTTTAGAAAGAGAGATATAACTTTATTTAGTTTTTCACAACACTCAGTTGTGTACGCGGTGCTGGGGTTTGAACCCGGGTCCTCGTGCTTGCCAGGCAAGCGCTGAAACCGCTTAGCCACCACTCCGGCCCTAAAGACATATTTTTAAATGTTAACCAGATAACAGTTTTCTTCACTTTGACATATCCAATTTCTTTTCATTATGTCTAGAATAAAACTCAAAATCTTGACCATGATTTAAATAGTCTTGAGTCAGCCCTTACATATCTTCTCCAATGCTGTTTCATAAAACTTTCTACCAGTGCTGTGAACTTGTTTGACTGAAATTCCTTCTTTCCTTTAAAGATGAGAGTGCTAAAAACCACAGTTCCTGAACTTATATCTTTGTTTCTGGATAAACATCAGGACTGCCAATCAGATGCATTTGGAAAGTAGAAGTAAGACCTTGAGCATCTTCCACTGCACTTGGCTTTCATCTGTTAACAAAACTGGAGGACTGAGGATTCTCAAAGCAACTTTCAAGTGTCCATTCTCCTATTTCCTGAGGGTTGAGAGGCAGGCGTGGTGGATATAGTAACCAAATTTCTGTCTAGACTTTGATTTTCAGCTTTGTGAGCCTAGAACATCAGCAGCTGGGTAATTTACCCTGACTAACTGCCCAAGAGCTTTGGCAGCATGTGCTGGAGCTCAGTAGATACAAAGGCAGTCAAAGCTCGTAGCTCCCCTTTCTTTTATTGGGGCAGAAAACACTGGAACTTATACGAAACCATTCTGTATTCTGTATTACTGTATCTTTGAGCTGACTCTTATATGCAACAAACTTCACTTGAATTTTGCAGAGCCTCTTTCTTAGTATCCTTTAGCTTTCATTTGGATTATTATCTCAGAATAGTTTTCCCTGCCACAAGTGATGGAACATGCCTGTAATCCCAGCAGTTCCGGATTCTGAGGCAGGAGGACTGCAAGTTCAAAGCCAGCCTCAGAAACTTAGTTCGGCTCTAAGCAACTTAGGGAGACCCTGTCTCAAAATAATTTTTTTTTTACAAAGGGCTAGTAATGGGGCTCAGTGGTTAAGCATCCCTGGGTTCAGTTCTGGTACAAAAAAACAAAAAGTCCCTGGGACAACCAATCAAAACTATTCCTGTTACCATACAAAGACTCAGTCTGCTCACTGTACAACAGAAGACAGCTACTTGAAAAACATGGTGTTGGTAGACAAAGAACTTTTTTACAATGAACTAGCTATTGGTAAATTGACCAGACTATAGTCCCAATGACCATCTAAGCTAACTACTGCAAGGAAGAATCACCATAGGAAACTTTAAAATGTATATTTTTAGCTACAGATGGGAGACACAGTAGAAGAGAAATCATTAATCCTGCAGTGATCCATTTCATTGATGTGCATTCTAACGTTCTGGGTTCTGTACATCTAAAGAAAGATTACTGACTAGGAGGTCTTTTGACCAATTTCTTTTGTTCCTTTAGCCTGGAATAGCTGATTCTACAGTTAATATCTTAATCATTTAAGAGTGGCTTTTCTCTGGATTTTAGAATGTTGGACAAAGGTAAATAAAACTGAAAGCAAGTTTACAAAGGACAATTTGCAAAAGACAAATTAGCACATTAGGTGACTTTAATTTCCTCAATATGTGGCTTTCACATTTCCTTAGGTTATTGTCTTCACAGTGTTTACCACAAATATTACAAAGTATCCTAGACTGGATAATTTAAAAACAATAGGAATGTGTTTATCACAGTTCTGGAGACCAAGAAGTACAAGATCAAGAACCAGCTGTGTAGACTGTAGGCCTGCTTACTCATGAATGGCTCACCTTTTGTTCTCTCTCTCTTAGTGAAGACTTTTAAAAAAATGTTGAATTCTTATTTTATTTTTAATTTTTTTATCTTTTTTTAAAGAGAGAGGGACAGTGAAAGAAAGAATCAATTTTATTTAGTTCTTTTGTGGATTTAGTTGTTCCAACACTTTGTTGTGTACATTGTGCTGGGGTTCGAACTTGTATCCTCATGCATGCTAGGTAAGTGTCATAGCCACTGAGCCACTGCTCCAGCCCCAAAGTTGATTTTTTTTTTTATAAAGAGAGTATCAGTTATATTTAGTTTTTCTTGTGACTTTCATTGCTCCAACGCTTCGTTGTGTACACAGCACTGGGATTTGAACCCATATCCTCATGCATCCTAGGCAATCTGTATAACCACTGAAACACTACTCTAGTTCCTGAATTAATTTTTTAACTATTATATTAAAAATTCTATTCTCCATAACAGTCTTCTGACGGGCTTCATCTCTGAGAGAGATTTCTTTTTCCAATTGTGAAAATTTCATACAGACTCCTGGAAATTTTGGAGAAAGATATAGCCATGTATTTTTTAGGACAATATTTTTAATTTCCTATGATAAAAGCAGTCATTGTAGCATAAGCCCCAGATCAGCTTAAAATAATTTTCCATTTTCTCTTATTTTATCTTGTTGTTCTTTGTCCACCTTAATTATGAATATATGACTACTTCTCTAAATGTTTTTAGAGCCAAATTGGGCTCTGAGAAGAAAATATTCCAAATGGCAATAGCATAAGTGATTTTAAACTATTTGAAGTCCAGGGCCAGTAAGCATGTGCACTCTGTGAAGTCCTTGGGCAATGGGACTCTTTACTGTTCATTTGTGTCTTGAAATTCTTGCTATATTAGCACACCTAGATTTGTTCTATCTATTTAAAAGATTGCATGAGGGAAGGTGAAGGGAAGGATAAGGGTGAGTAATTGGGGGGCACTCTTGGGGGTAAATCCAATTTTCGGAATCTATATACATTATACACTATTTTGTTAAAATTTGTATGATTGTTCAACAAATTAAAAAAAAGACTGCATGAGAACATACCATATGGTTATACAATTACTAATTTAACAGATTAATTATTCCTCCTTCTTGAAACATGCCTCCACATATGTATCTTTAGAGTGATCTTTGAATGGACCATGTTGTGGAGAGATATCAAGTTTCCAGGAACCAGAATGATGAAGGAGTGACTGAGGTTGAGTAGCACTACCCCCTCCAAAGGAAAACTTTAAAAGCTGCTTCAGTACAATTTTGCTTTAGATGGCATTAGACAGAATGTAGTAAAATGTTAATATTTAGTAATGCGGGGACTTGTCTATTCTTAATGGCCATTTTCTTGATTTAAATGGAGAAAATAAAGAACTACATTTGTCAGGAAAAGAAAATTGTTTTTACTTTCTCCTCTTTTCTTTTTCTTATTCTTTTTTCTTTCTATTCATTTCTTTTAAGTTTTCTAATTTGTCCTGTCCCACTACCACCAAGAGCTTAGGAGATATTTATTGAGAATAATGTAGTTTTAAAGTTAATTTAGGTACATTCATTATATTTAAGAGCAGTCAACATGAGTAAAATAGACGGAATTAACCACTCCAATGATAAACTCATGTTTCATTTCACTAGATATCTCAACCACATACTTCCCAAGATAGTCCTAGATAGATACATTTAGTAAGACTTACTGATTAAAACAAATTAAGAAATTATTTTGAAGAAAGTATGCTAGATTAAATCCAATTAACTGTTATAACAAACTGGAATAACAATTTCCACATGACTTGCTTAATTTTTATTTTATGAATAGAGCTATTGACATGGCTATAATTTATGTACACTATTATATTTATTCCAAAAATTTAAATAAAAGATAGATAGTTGGGATCCCCCCCAAATTTATACATAAATTTAAAGATGAATTTGAAAAATAATAAGTTATTTTTCTATGATTCTGGGAAATCACACAAATCAGTCTCACTTATTTCACTTTATACTGTGGAATCATTTCACCTTAAATTCTTGAACATTTGTCTTTTAACCAGCTTATCATTTATATTCCTTCCATTAATAAAACTTCTGTTTCTGTGATGTATGAATTCCATTACTGTATAAATTTCTGTAAATTCTTTGCTAATGTTAACATGAAAGACTGCACAATTTACTGTAACTCATATTTTTAATTTACCCAACTAAATGATGCAAAAATAATTGAATGTTTACTAATATTTTCATTTTGCTTTCAACTGTGCTAAATATTCACCTGTAGCATACTAATTAGAAGATATTATTTCAGGAACTAATACTACCATTCTAAAAATAATTACTACTATTCCTGTTTCTTGCTTGTTCATTTTAGAAAACATTCAAAGGTATTTGATGAAATAAAATTATATTCTGCAAAACTTGTGCTTCTTAGAAACTCAATTTTAGATAAGGAAAATGGTTTGGTTTATCATTCAGCTAACATTTTGCTTAGTATCTAGATGGGGATCTGATTCATGACTGCTGCATTGAAAAGAGGATCATTATTCTCCTGTTGTGTGTGAAGTATCTCCTAAGTGTAGAATGATCAAACTTGCTCAGAGAACTACCAGGCAACAAAGAGGTTCTTCCAGGTATCTGTTAACATCATTCCTTTATCTGAATCTGGGCATCTTTATTAATGGGAATGTGTGGTGGAAATTACTGTTAGGTCCAGCTGCCTGGATGTAACTTCTTTACCATTACTTTGTACCCTCTGCTAGGATGTTAGATTTGAGTCGATCTTTTCACATATTTAAGCTATTTTAGCACACCTTAATATGAGTAGCTGCAACTTATGTGGTATAAGTGAATGAGCCTTTTTGCAGAATAAGCTTTGTACGTTTTCAGTTTTAAAGAACACACAATTCAAAATTATAAACATTTATTTTTAAAATTTTTTGTAAATTTTTAAGTTGAAATATAAGCATTAATTTAAGACAATAATGAAACTAATAAAATTAACTATCATTATCATATGTCAGAAAGAGAAATATAAATCATTTAAATACTGCTAGATTTGGGACTTGAAATGTCCTCTAAAAGCCCATGTAAGAAAGCCTTGTTCCCCAGAGAATGGGGCTGTTCTGAGGTAGTGGAACCTCTGAGCAGTTCAGTCTTTGTGGGTATATCTTTGAAGGGGATAGAGTATGCTGATCTCTTCCTGTCTCTCTCTGCTTCCCAGTCATCATGAAGCTAATAGATTTCCTCTGTCATGAGTTTTGGCCCTGAAAGTACTGCCTTGTCTCAGGCCTTGAAATCGCAGGGCAAACCCACCTTACACTGAAACCTCTGATACTGTGAGCCTGAATTCATGAGACTTCAGGTATTTTGTCACAGCAACGGAAAGCTGACTACCTCAGTCAGGATTTCTGATTTTGCCTAATTAATTTTGACATGCAATTGTTCTAATATTACCTTCATCAGAAGAGTGAAATAAAAAATAGTGGAAATATGTAATAATCTAAAGGAAGCATTTTTGTCTTTACCTCATCTCCAGCACAGAGTTCATCAGTAAGCTACATTTTCTGGTTCCTTAGCACCATTTTGTTATTTATGAAGTCTTCAGAAAAATAATGTCAACTTTTTACCAGTGAATGAACTTTTCCTAAATGAGGAACACTGTGATATGGTGAATATTGAGTGTAATTTGCTGTGAGTGAGGAGCATGCATCAAATCAACAGAAGCTGGTAAATGCCTCCACCAACACAGATGGTAATACAACGACAATAAACTATGCATTACTCCAAGATAGCACAGCACCAAAAAGTGACCAAGTGATCCACCCCAGACTTATAGGAGTTCTTTATGATTCTCCAGACTTGCTTTTCAAACAGTTGTTCACATTGTAATACCTTTTATTTTGACACACAAAGTACCATCATTCAAACATTTGTCTCAAACACCTAAAGGTTGAGTACTGCTGTTCGATAAATGTGAAATCCATTTGAAGAGACAGTAAATCTTTAAATAACAACGCAAGACATTTGTTCTAAGTTCCAGAGTAAGAGATGCCAATTCCACTTGGAAATGTAGGAAAAAGCAGTGCAAAGAGCTTGTCTTTGCTCCTCAAAATACTGCGGTACATGGATATTTAAATATGACTTTGAGAAATTAATTAATTTTACAAACATTTTTGTTGGTACTGACAAGGGAAAGGATGTTTCTATAAAGAATGATCTGTGCAAAGACTTGGTTTTAATCATAAGAACCACATTGGATGATAGCAGCTACATATACGATTTTACATAAACAAGAATTAAAGCAAAGAGGGCCAGAAGTCACGTGGAAGAATATGAAGAAGACGTGAACAGACAATGTATGTGTATGCACACATATACACATACATAACTCAGCAATATGTATCTTATATATATTAGCATATAATATATTCAGATATGATTATCTGTGTCATCCTGTATGACTATATCCATATATGTATTATACTTATATGCATAATATATATATGTGTTTTCAGGTCTTAAACATATAAAAAGATGTTCACATTCAATCCTAATTATGGAATAATTTTTAAGTATTAAAATAAAATATTGAAAAGTCTTTTTCTCCCATAAGGTTCCTGAAAAGCAGCAGTTTAAAAATGTATTGACTTTTTTTACCACAATTTAATATATTTTAGAATTTCTCATTTTTATCTTGACATACATAAAATAGTAGCCTGTTTTGGTCTTTATTAGCATTTGCTAAATTACTTTTGAAATTGAAACTTATGAAAAATTGTTCCTTACTACATGTTTTTCTTTTTTGTGAAATGACAGTCTGTGCATCTTTATTCCTTTCCATCTCAATTTTGAAGCATTACCTATTAGAACACTAAAGCTTTATGGATTATATGTTGTTAATGTCCTCTCCCACATTCTGGCTTATATTTTTTTAACTCTGTTTCAATTGTGTTGGTTTAATCATAACTTCTAGCTTTAAAACATTCAGATTTGTCAATATTTTAAGGTTACTACTTTTTGTATGTGGGTTAAGAAATGTTTCTATTGTGTAAATTATAAAAGTATCATACATTCTCCATAATCTTCTTATGTTTTAATATTTTCCATTTGATGTAGAGAGATTGTTCAAAATGCAGGACACCTAGTAATATCTGAATTTAGTGTAGTTGGACAGAACACAAGACCTCAGGCAATATTTGATTTCAGATAAAAAGATATAGTTTATTATAATTAAGATCAAGCTATTGCTAGAGATATACCAATACTAAAAATGTTATCTGAAATATAGGGAATCCTCTGTTTTTGTAAATTGAAACTGTTGACCTACATATAGGTTCTTTTTTGTTTGTTTTCTTTTTTTAAATTTTTTATTGAGAAATTTATTTGTTGAACAATCATACAAATTTTAGCAAAATAATATATAATGTATATAGATTCTGAAATTTGGATTTACCCCCAAGAGTGCCCCCCCAATTACCCACCCTTATCCCTCCCTTCCCCTTCCCACAACATCTCTAAAAACAGTATTAGTTTGTGTAACATTACATGATATCTGGATTTAACACCTGATATTAGACCACTTCTCTTAATGGCCAGGGTCTAGTTCCAGCCTCCACAGATGAGTGAAGACATTCAGCCCTTGATTTTCTGGGTTATGCTGATTTCACTCAGCATAATTTCTTCCATAGCCATCCATTTACCTTCAAAGGCTGCAATACATATAGATTCTTAATCCTCTCTCCCTCTCTCTCTCTCTCTCTCTCTCTCTCCTAGAAGGTAGATTCTTGTCACCCAATTTTTTTCACTCTTTTCTTCCTGCCTTATCTTTCATTAGCTCCTCTTTTCTAATGCCTAAGGTGCAAATTATAAGGTGAATATTAATTCCCTATTAAAATTTAATTTAACAATACAGAGGTTGATTACCTAGGCTGGGAGAGAGATATAATCTTCTTTAACTTTCATCTTCATATTTGTGTCCAAATACTGATCCAACTCTTTATAAAGATTGTGGCAGCAATAAAGGAATAATAAAGGAAATCCACACATATTTTAAGAACATGCTTTCGAAATGAAACACATCCTTTCCGTTCATGTCCACAGTTGAATCTTTTGGCCACAACTGGGTAAGAAGAAAGCATAGAACACGTAGCTGTTCCACACTTTCTCATTCAACTCTATCACAGGGGAAAATGGCTTCAGGGAAAGGGTCATAGTCTAAGTCACAGTATTCTTCTTTTGTTTTGTTTTATGATACTGGAAATTGAACCGAGGGGTACTCTACCACTAAGCTTCATCCCCAACCCTTCTCTTTTTTTTTTTTTTTTTTTTGAGACAGGATCTGGCTAAGTTTCCTAGTCTGCTCTAAAACTTGCCATCCTCCTACCTCAGCCTCCTGAGTAGCTAGGATGACAGGTGAGCACCACCGTAATGCACTTTATGTAGTGTCCTCTGACACAGCAGGGAATACCTCTAAGCCCATATTTCACTTTGAAATCAATTAGCCAAGATTCAAGAAACACACCCTTGTATCAGATGGCATTCACAACCTTTGATCTTTAGGTTATCAGTCATTTCACAAAGATTTTTACCCCCTAATTGATTGAGTTCTGAAGCAGCACCTGTACTCTGGTTCTTGAAACAAGATGATTCTCCCTAAATCTCCATCAAACCTCCTCCCTTTTTTTATTTATAATGTTTCCATATCAGACACACTTTAATGCCAGCTGATAATTACATTTCTAAACAGTTTCATTTCATCTCTTCCTGAGCTCAATCAGTTTATCTTAACATTGTAAATTATTTGCAAATTGGGTATACCCAATTTATAGAAAAGTGTCCCTATTAACAAATCTACTAAAAACTTAGATGTCTATAAAAGCTCTCTCGTAGGATTTCAGACAACCCAGGGATGACTACTTAACTGCTTCTGCGAAAATCACTCCCACTAATCAGGGGTTTTCCTCTCTTTCATTGAATTTGTCAACAGATCAGGGCTCAAAGAGCACATTACAGTGATTTTCCAACACCTATATCAGAGGATTACATATCAGAATGAATATATTTAAAGTAAGTCATCATTTATTTATGTTTTTAGCATTTAACTCTGTACTAGTTACTTCCAGAATTATGAAGATGACTTTTACACAATACCAAATATCTAAGTTACTACAGAGCAATAGACTGGATATATCAAGGAGCTGGAGAGGTGGCTTAGTGGTAAAGTGCCTGCCTGGCATGCACGAGATCCTGGATTAGATCCTCAGAACTGTATACACAAATAAAGGAAAAACAAAAAATGCAGATAAAAAAATTAACTCTCTTTTTCTTTTTAAAAAACAAAGAGGAGGGCTGGAACGGTGGCTCTGTGGTTTCGACTCTTGCCAGGCAAGCTCGAGGACCTGGGTTCAAACCCCAGCACCACGTACACAACTGAGTGTTGGAGCAACTAAGGCCATGTGAAAAACTAAATAAAGTTATTTCTCTCTTTCTCTGTCTCTCTCACTGTCCCTCTGTCTTTATTTTAAAAAAAAAGGATATGCTAAGGAAGATGATAATTACAATGTGGAGACTGTGGAAGAAGAGGTGATTTCTGTCTGGAGCGATCACTGACAATATCACGAGGAAAATGTGAAATGTAATGTTAGGAAGGTCCAGAATAGATGTAGGAGACGTGATATGATAATTGCTTATGGCTTTCTAAATCAATTTAATAAATTCCTTTTCTTGTATTAGTAATAGTAATTCAATAAACAGGTAATCCCTAGTTATTCATCAGTCACGGAAATCTTCATGTACCAAATCTTCATGCATCATGGGGTTAATTTCACTTAGGCATTGAAAATTGTATTTTATACAGATTGTTGGTATTTATACAAAGTATAATTAAATTGATGTCAAAAGTATTTAAGAAAGTCAAATAAATACATATGGTTTTCTTATATGAATAATCTTTTGTAATTAACTATTTTTTTTTTTTTGGTACCAGGAGTTGAACCCAGGGCACTTAACCATTGAGGCAATTCCCAGCCTTTTTTATACTTTTTGTTTTGAGACAGGGTCTCACTAAGTTGTGCAGTACCTCAGCAAGTTCCTGAGGCTGGCTTTGAACTTGATATAGCCTCCAAAGCCATTTGGATTACAGGTATTCATTATTATGCCTGACTTTAGAATTAATTTTTGATAATGTAAATATATTAAAAGTGTCTATCTTCGGAGAAAATAAATTGATCCAGGATCCAAATAAAAATAAAAGTGGATTCCTATCTGTATTACTGAATTCTCACACCTGGGTCTCCCTGTGTAGTAGAATGCTCAGGAATAGACTTATTACACTAATCTTAAAGAATAGACAATTCATTAAGCTGTCTAATTTTCACCAAACAGGTAATGCAAAGGCAATGGATGAAGCGGGAAATGTAGACCAAAACAGTAAAAAGAAAGCCTTTAGCATACAAAAATGAATTTAAAAAAGAAAAAAATGATACGTGCATTTTCATCAATAATTATAGCTATCTTCTACATTTTTATTATATTTTTCTTTTAGAATAATCATCTACATCATTTGTAAACCACTGCCTACCTGCAGGAAAGAAGGGAGGGGTAGAGGATATACTAAGGAGTGATATTGGCCAAATTATATTTCTATATTGTGTGCATACACAAATGTGTAACAAGGAATCCTGCCATTAGGTAAAATTGTAATGTACCAATTAAAATATGGAAAAAAAATAAATGAAGCTCTGTTGTAGAAGGTAGGTGAACCTGCATGTACCTAGTGTCTTCCATCACTTTTTTTGTGACATAATGAGAGGGTTAAATAGTTTCAACTGCTGATAAGACTGTGAAGCCTAAAAGATTCACCATCAGGCTCTTTTATCTATTGTCAACTGTTTTTAACTTAACCTTATGTCATGTATATCTTTTTAGGTTATGATTTAGGTGTGTCTTACTCATTTAAACCATCTCAGAGTATATTCCAAATTGATGCATGTTAATCTGTTTGTCTCTAGTGGAGACTTAGAACTTTTCCAATTTTAAAGATGCATTAAAGTCACATTTACTAACTACATCTTAAGAATTGCTGGTGTATATCCTTTAGAATGTTACAAAAAAGCAACAGCTTTCTACAAACTATACACAGATATGTCTCCTGAATATTGCAATTAATTACAAAATAAAAAATAGCACGAAGCCATGAGAAAATTCAAATAAGTGAAAATAATATTATAGAAATGACTGTTAAGAGAGCTACAATAAAGTGAAGTGGTGAGCCTCAGATTTAAAGAGTATTACAACATAGGTTATATCAACGTTGGTGATTCCTAGTTATCTTCACAATAGAGGTGCCTACTGCCCTTCAATACTGATGAGTGGAACTCCCATCTCTTCACATTGAAGTTTAAAGTACTGGTATTCTAGACTGCCATGGGACTAGGGATGCCTCATAACAGTGCCATCCTAGAAATTAGAGAAATTCATGTGTCCCAATCATATAGTGGACCAGTAATGCTAGCCCTGTATTGACTAGTTTGGCATGGAACAGTTAAGCTTCTACCCTTTCAAGCCTCAATAATAGAACTTTCTGTTACGGAAATCAGATGAATCCTAATAAGGAGCCAGCAACTTATAAATTCCAGCAGGCCAGAATTAGTTGTATTTAGTCCAGAATTAACTTTCTATTTGAGACTGTTGTATGTTTCTCTAATGACTAAGAAATTTGATCACAGGATGTTTTTGTAAAATCAGTATTCAATGTGTATTTACATCTTTAAATGCTACATATTTTACTACTTTTAAAATTTCTACTTCTAAACCCAAATTAGCTTCTCAGATGAAGCCTTACGTAACCAACATATTTTGTCATTTGGATGTCTGACACAAATTTCAAATTAACACATCTAAATCTGAATACTTAATCATACCTGTCACATCTCTCTCCTCCTTCAGTCTTCCATATCTCCATCCATTCTGTTACTCAGAAACTTAAGTCACTTCCTCTTCACACGGATTCCATATGCCACCTAAACCTCTGAAGTCTGCTTCCAAAAATCTCGTCAACCCTCCACTTCAGCACGTGGATTATGCCATTACTTCCGAAGGCTGTCTCTTCAATTCTCACCCTAAACTAAACACTCCATGTTCATGTTTAACTACCTTCCTTCTTCATACAACTGTGATCTTTCAAAAATAGAAAATGGGTGTTACTACCCTACTTAAATACTTTCAAAGACTTCCACACTAAAGAAAATGAGGTCTAAAAATGTGCTATCAGACCAGCTCCTGCCAACCTCTCCACACTCATCTGCTGTGAGTTTCCTGCTTGTTCATTATGTTCAAGGCATCAAGTGTTCTTTCAATTCCTAAAACACTCCAAGTTTTTTTCTACTGATGCAACTTTATACACATGGCCTTCATTGAATGTCTCCCTAGGAAACTATTACCTTTATTTTCGTTCTCAGATTTAAACTAATGCCCTTCCTCCATAGCTTCTAACTGATAATCTAAGTTAATAGTTCCATCTTATTTCTCACTACTTACACAACTAATCCCTTTGACTTCCAGCATCACTTTATTTTTCTTCATAGCACGTTATTACAAGGCCTGGGGCCATCTCTGTGTTCTTCACCATTGTACACCAGTTCTTAGGATATTGTATGACACATAGTGGATGTTCCATAAAAAGTTATAAATGATAGATGAATGCATGGCAGAATGAGTTTACTGAGATGCATTGCCAATGGCTGCATTAAAAGATTTGGGATCTGGGAGGCCACAATGAACAATACTAAGGCATTATTCCTGTCTACAAATATAATGATACCATAGAATCTGGGTTCTTAAAATAAAGTGGAAATATGCGGCTTAATATTTGATTCTGGTTCTCCCACCTTTTTTCTTTATTACAAATATTCATCCAATAGGCAATATTTAAGGGGCATATTTATAGTTTGGAAATCTCCCTTAGTTACAGTGTACACTGCATACAATACTGATTTGCTATCTAATTCATGGATAATGGTAACTATGGGAAATGAGGTTAGAGAAATGTTGAATAATGGGTGAAATGTAGTTCTGAAATATGCTTGCAAAATTGCCCATGTTAAACATTCTAAGAGACATATTAAATAAAATTGAAGTCATGCAGTCAGCATGAAAAAAAACCATGCTCTCTGAGTTCATGAATTCAGCAGAGATGATTAATTCAATAATTAAAAAAAACTGTAAAAAGAGAGTAAAGGAACAGAGTCTAAGATTGACAGTTATCACTTCAAGCATCAATTTTGATAGAGAATGAATTTTATTATGCATTTGTCCTATTTTCTGAATGAAAAAGAAAAAAAAACAAGTATCTTTTGTTTAGCTTTCACAGACATATTGAAAATATTACTCTGAGTTATAGTGCATCTTAAATTTATCAAATGTTATTGATGATATGAACCTTAATATGATCTAGGTAAAAATGTTGGCTAAATTGACTTATTTATCCACTTCAGCATTTGGTGTTGTGTTATAAATCTTCATTGTTTCGCATTTTGTTGGTTTTTACCTTAATCAAACAAAATAGGTTTAATAATTTTTTCTTTATAGGTAACATTTTCCCCATTTATGTGCTTTACTTCTTTGGAATAATAATATCCAAATAAATTTTCTTCATACATTAGCAAAATATATTCATACGTACTGTGTGATATATTGAGACAAAAGCTTAAGTTTGAATTATTTCAGTAAATAATTCAAATTTCCCTTTACAGAGAATATTGACTGTAACAATATTTGTGTTAAAAAAACTTGCATGATAGAATGATTTACTCAGAAGAAATATGAATAGACTGTAGAAGTAACAGGTTGAAATATATTGGTTTCCATATTTCTAAACTGATTAGTAAACCCTAATATGCTGAATTAATGTCATTATACTTCCTTAGGAATTTTCAGTTTGAACAATTACTGTTAAAAGTTTTAATTTTTATATTTTCTAAGTTTGCAAAATCAATACCAGCTTGACAATAAGGAACTTGAAATATAGAGATACAAAACAGAATTGAGCATACTCCATAATTTCACTCTCCTCTACTAGACACAACTTATTCACTTATTTTATTACAGAGTATCTTCAATATTTATTCACTCTCTAGTAAGTTATCTAGAATAATTTTGATTGAGCTAATTGCAAACCCTAACTTTCATAAGGAAATACATGCCATTTTCTCAGACTTACATTATCCAGTGTGTGACATCCACATTCTGGCTTTCTGCTAAAACTTGTTAGAATTAGTTATAGTAAATTATCACCCAAGGGTCTACTCTCCAAATTTCTTTGGGAACACTTTAGCATTCAAACAGAGTAGTTCCTATGGTCCTTGGAGTAATCTTTAACACAATTAGCCCAAAGTGAGTGTTGAAGTGGGATTCTCACTAATTCTATCAGCTTCTGGATTACTTTTTTAAATTTAAGTTGCTGGATTCCACTGGCAATAGTTGCTATACAACAGTCCTGTCTTTATTCTATGCTTGAATTTGACCTTTTTTTAAAAAATCATTTCTGATGGTTTTGATGAGTATTCTGTTCCAAAATACAGTTTATCACAGGAAAGATGTTCAAGAACAAAATAGCCCTCTATTAGATCAACAAATTAGATTGATAAATGTGAATGTTATGATAATTTTTATTGCATATTTGCAAGTTTTTTTCAAGTTTCCTTAATGTACCTGCTAATACCAATCATCTTGGATTCAGTGCTCTGTATACAATTTTTAAAATCATATATCAATTTAAAGAATTAAATTTTACATATTTTTATATAGCTTTAAACTTAGCCATATAATGTATACATTTTCATGACTAGGCTCTGTACAATTATTGTTAGAATATACAGAGCACCATGTTTGGGTATGCCATACTTTATTTAATTAAGTTCCCTTTCTTTCCTAGTAAGCACAATTTTAATGATAAAATAATTGTATAAATAACTTTGCAGCCATGTTCATGGTGAACCCCACTTCCAGCTACTCAGGAGGCTGAGGCAGGCAGATCCCAAGTTGGAGTCCATCCTGGGCTACTTAGCAAGACCTTGTCTCCAAACAAAATTAAAAAGATGAGATGTAGTTCAGTGGTAAAGCACTTGCCTAGCATGTGGAAAGCCTTAGGTTCAATCCTCAGTATAAAAGAGGAATAAAACCTTTGCAAACTTATATAATATGCATTTTTAGTAAGAGCTTGAGAAATTTTCAATATAAAGATATAAAATAAAAGCATAGGTATAATCAGCATTTTTAGATATTTTCAACCTAGTTACTGAGACAACCAAGTTCACCCAAATGAAAATAAATGTATTTGATTATTATGATAGAATAATGTGCAAAATATTTTGGGTAACAAGAGAAGACACAAATAACTACCTATGAAAATTAAGAGAGATTCACTGAGTAAATAGTAGGTATAGTTTGTCTTTATTTCTGTAACAGCTTTATTGAGAGATAGTTCATATACCATAGTATTCACTCACTTTTAGTATATAATTGAAAGATTTTAATAAATATGCATAAGTATACAACCATCACCACAATCCATTCATTCCATTTTTCTAAAGATCTCTTATACCCACCTGTAGTCAATTCTTATTATCATCTAAGCCTGAAGCAATCACTAAATTGTCTATAAATTTGATATTCTGAGCATTTTTTATTAATGGAAATAAACAACAGGCTGTCTTTTGAATCTTTGTGTATTCTGCTACTGTGGGATAAAACAGCAGCTAGAATAAGGTGGTTAATAATGTGTTGAGGTTTTCTATAGGCTTGCTGATCTTCTGCCTAATATTTCTGGTGGCATTATAGATTTCATCTGTTATTATTGAACTGTATGTTTATTTCTCTGATTAATTCTGCCAGCTCCCTTTTTTATTTTTTCTTTTGATACAGCAGATTGATTGCTCTACCACAGAGCTATATACAGAGCCCTTTTTATTTATTTTGAGGCAAGGATTCATTAAGGTGCTCAGGGTAGCCTCAAACTTGTAATTCTCCTGACTCAGGCTCCAGAGTCCCTGGGATCACAGATGTGCACCATCGCACTAATTCTGCCAGCTTTCTATCATATTTTGTGACTGTTCTGTGTGCTTTTAATACATGTGACATAAATTTATAGTGAATGAACCTTTTGTTGTGAAATATACCTACTTATTTCTGGTAATATTGCTGTCTTAACTGTTTTGTCTAATATGCGTAGAGTCGGTTGAGTCCTCATGGTCACTGCTTCATGGTAAGCCCTCATGTTTTCACTTTCAAACTATGTGTATCCTTTATAAAGCTTATGTCTAAATTTATATGGACAACATATTGCTGTGTGTGTGTGTGTATGTGTGTGTGTGTGTGTGAATCCTGTAATCTCTCACATTTGAATAGATTGTTTGTTCTATTTACATCACCAGTAATTATTAATATAGTTGGCTTTTTTAAAAAAATTTTGTAGTTTCTTTATCACCTCCTTTTTTGATTTTTTTAAATTGGTGCATTATAGTTGTACATAATGATGGGATTTGTTATCACATATTCATACGTGTCACATATTCATACATGCACACAATACAGCAATACGATTTGGCCAACATTCCCCTCCTGCAATCCCCTACCTCCCTCCTCCCTTCCCTTGGTCCCTTGCCTCTCTTTCTGGGGTATATATTTATTTTAATATACCCAAGTTTAGCGACATAATTCTTGTATCTACGAAGAGCATTTTTATATATGTGACAATCGTATATATGACATACTTATAAAAGCTTGGAGTGTATCTTGTTTTAACTCAGTTCCAGCATTTCCTCTTCCCCTTCCTTACTCCCAACCTCTGATCTTTTTAGGTATATTTGACAATAGATAAACATTAACTTTTTATAAAAGGATACCTAGTAACTTATTCTAATTCAGCTCCCAGTATACCCTGCCCCCTCCTTTCTCTTCTCTCTACTTGTCTTTCTGTTGTTTACCAAGTAGCCTTTTTTGTTGTTTTTTAATGATTCACTATGATATGTTCATACATGAATATGAGCAAATTAAGTCTGACTCCTTCCAACTTTCCCAATTTCATCCTTCCTTCCTCTATTTCCTCCCACTTTGACTGTTTCTCTTTTCTTTTCTTTATTTCTGGTTAGTTTCTACATATCAGAGAAACCATTCAACCTTTGGTTTTTTGACACTGCTTATTTCACTTAGCATGATATCCTCCAGGTTCATCGATTTGCCAGAAAATGATGTAATGTTACCCTTCCTTATGGCTGAATAATACTTCATTGTGTGTATATGCCACAACTTTTTTATCCACTCATCAGTTGAAGGGCACCTTGGTTGGTTCCATAGCTTAGCTGTTTAGCTATTGTGATTTGAGCTGCTATAAACATTGATGTGGCTGCATACCTGTACTATGTTGATTTTACGACCTTTGGATGTGCACCAAGAAGTGGGATAGCTGGGTCAAATGCTGGATCCATTTCTAGTTTTTTGAGGAATCTCCAAACTGTTTTCCAGAGTGGTGGAACCAGTTTGCAGTCCCACCAACAATGCATAAGTGTGCTCTTTTCCCTGCATCCTGGCCAACACTTATTATTTGTATTCTTGATTATTGCCATTCTAATTGGAGTGAGGTGAAATGTCAGTATAATTTTATTTTGCATTTTTCTAATTGCTGGAGTTGTTTAGCATGTTTTCACGCATTAGTTGGTCATTTGTATTTCTTCATTTGAGAAGTATCTGTTTGGTTTTGTCCATTAAATGATTGGATTATTTGTTTTTTTGGTGTTTTTTTTTGTTGTTGTTGTTCATTGTATATCCTGGATATTAATCCCCAGTCTGAGGTGCAGGAGGCAAAGATTTTTTTTGACAGATTTGGCTTTAAATCATCCATCTCTCTATTAGTTTTCCATAGATCACAAGTTTGTCATACCCCTCTTTAACTAGATGAAAGGTTTGTATTAAATAAATAATTATGTGTGTATTATTTTAATTATCTCTGTATGTATATATATACTATATCTTTATTGATATCTATTTATCTAAAATTCACATAGAAATATATCATGTATTTATACATTTTATATCTAAAATTAAAATATGTATTAATGAAGTATAGATATATACAACTTATATATGTGTATATTTTTAAATAATTCCTATTAGCATATATATGCAGCTAAATATGGTGTATATATTAATATCTTTCTGGTTCTGTTTTATGGTAGACAAGAAGACTGATAGAGGAGTTGTTACACTAGAAAGATAACAGAGCATATTTGGCTTGAGAGCTATAAGTGTTGCTATATGGAGAACACAGAGGAGTAAATTTTAAGTTAAATAGATTCATTGAGAGAACTTGAGAATGATGATGTAATTATACCCAGAAAAGTAGGTACTTGATACATCAGTAACTGGAGCTTGTATCTTCCATAAAACATATTTGAGATGTAGATATTTAAAAAAAATGCATTGAAACATAATTCATGTAAGAAGTTATATATATAGTTTATATATATACATATATATATACACACACATATATAACTGGATGAATTTAGATATGAGAACACAATCATAAAATCTATGCCATAAAATCTATGCCATAAACATGTCCAACACCCAAAAAGTCTCCTTCTGTCCTCTTTATTTATTACTATTTTTGTGTGTATGATAAGAACACTTAGTGTAAGACCTTCACTTTCTTGGTAAATTTTTTATTATATAGCACAGCATTGTTAACTGTAAGCACCATGCTGATGATAGATCTCTAGAGCTTGGCTGTCTTGTATCACTGAAACTTTGTACTTTGACTAGTATTCCCTCATTTTCCCTTGCCTCCATAATTCATTTTCATTATTAATGTTAGTAAATGTACGTCATACATTTTCTTTGTTGTATCTCATTGCATTGTGTGACACTCACAGTATATCTGAGTTTTGCCACTGAAAGTGATGTAGGTTTTTCTGATTATTTATTTACTTTTTTTGTTTGTTTTTCTTTGGCTACAGGCAATGTTACCTTTACCGAACGTTTTTATATGTGCTTCTTGGAGCTAATAAGCAAGTTGTTTTCTAGGGTTTTAGGAATCATAGGTTGTGTATACCTTCACTTATACAATACTACCAAATTGTTTTCCAAAGTGATTGCTTCAGTCACTTACACAGTAGTGCAGTTTCTATTTCTATCTGTCTTCCACAACATCAAATTTAAATGTCATTTGATCTACTTGTCATTATAATGTGCATTTTCTTGATTTCTTTTTCTTTTTTATTCAGAAATTTATTTGTTGAACAAGTAAACAAGCTTCTAATGAAATAATATATATATATATGCATATAAATTTTGAAAATTAGATTTACCCCCAAGAGTCCTCCCCAATTACCAACCCTTATCCCTCCCTCCCACCCCCCCTCCTGCCGAATACATCTCTACAAATTCCTTAGGTTGTATTTTTTTTAAGAGAGAAGGACAGTGTGTGAGAGAGAAATAGTTTTTATTGAGTTCTTCACATGGCTTTCGTTGCTCTGACACTTAGTTGTGTACGTGGGTGCTGGGGTTTGAACCTGTGTGCTTGTGCATGCTGGGCAAGCGCTGTAACCACTAAGCCACCACTCCAGCCCCCATTTTCTTGATTTCTAATCTAATGAAATTGATTTCTAATTAAATTGATTCTGTAGTCTTCTCTATTGTATATTTGTATCTATCACTCCTAAATTATCTTTTTCATATGTGTATATCTATTTTACTTATAAAATTCTAATTTATGTTATAGAGGCTAATCTGTTTATAATTTCAAATACCTTTACCGAACTTTTGAATATTCTTTATACTTTTTCTTGCATATTTTAATGATAAAAATATGTGGTTTTACCTTGTTGAATTTTTTAAGCATTTCTTTTATGATCTGTAGATTTTTTTTCTTTTAAAAACATTTCCAAGTGATAGTCTTGCTGATATTATCTCCTAGGCCCTTTTAAATGTCCTAAATGTCTCTTTGCATTTGGGTCTTAATCCCACCTGAATTGATCTTTGATTAAGGTATAAGCAAGGTCAGTTAATGCATTTTTTTGTATTTGGTTAATACATTATTTCAGGACACCTTTTGGGTAAACATTCCCCCCCTTTTTTCCTTTCTTCTGTTCTATTTTTTCTTTTTCTTGTTCTTTTTTTTTTTTTTTTTTTTTTTTTTTTTTTTTTTTTTTTTTTTTTTTTTTTTTTTTTTTTTTTTTTTTGCTATTAATGCTTTGTTCCAGTGTTATGAATCCATTTTCATTTAAATGTTTGAATAGTTGAGATTATATATTATGTGCATCATAATAGATTATTTTTTGCATAGGCATGTCATATAAAATTTCTAGATTCTTTTACAAAATCTTTTTTAAAATTCAATTGTAATTACTTTTAAAAAGTACTTCATAGTTATGTAGCTCAGTGGTAGAGCACTTAATTAGCTTACACAAGCTCCTGTGTATGATCCCCAGCACAAATAAAAATAAAATTAATAAAAATTGGAGAGATAAATAAACTGTGTCATAAATTATCTCAAAGTCATATGACTACACGACTCCTATTGGAATTTTAAAGTGACTCAATTTTTTTCTTTTTTGGCTATACTGAGGATAGAACCCAGGGTCATTTTATCACTATGATATGTGTGTGGCTATTTCTGTTTGTTATTTTGAGACAGGGTCTTGCTAAGTTGCCCGGTCTGGCACTGAATTTATGATCGTCCTGCATCTGCCTCCCAAATGACTGGGATTACAGGCATGTGCCACCATGCACAGCTTCCTCCTCTTTGTAGCATGTTTTTAAGTTACACACTGTGATGATTTTAGATGTATATAAGTGGTGATATAATTATCATAATCAAGGAATTAGCATATCCATCTTTTCATATTGACCCTCTTTTCTTCCTTTTGGTTGTGATAGTGCTTAAAATTTGCTTTCTCAGAAAATTTTCAGTACATAATGCAGCTTTATTAACCATAGCCATTATGCTGTATGGAACCCTTATACACAGTTGGTGGAAACAAATTTGTAAAACAAATATGAAAAATATTATAAAGGTTCCATGAAAACTTTAAGATAGAATCTTCATTTATCCAGTAATCTCTCCTCTATGTACCCAAAGGAAGAAGAAAGAAGTAACTCAAGAAGGTGTCTCCATTCTCATATTCATTTTAGGCTGTGCCCAGTCACAAAGAGCCACAAACAGTCAAATTGTGCATGAAAAGATGAATGGACAGAGTCTCCCCACCTCAAAGTCACAGAGATTTCTGTTCTGTACATTATGATAAGGTCCCTTTCCTTTTTTTCCCTATCAGCTCTGCTAAATTTCACAATAAAACTTACTTTCTTACATTTTCCTTCTAACATTTTCAATCTTAGCATAAGAAGTAAGTGAATATATGAGTTAACTCAAAAGTGTCATAATTTAAAGTGTTTATCTAAACAGAGTCTGGGTCATTCTTTAGGCGATGAGCTCATGAGTAACAAAGCAAGACACATAGCTGAATATGCCGTGATGAGAGTGTGACCTTTCTGAACCTCAGCTGGGACCAAGAGGAGAATAACGCGTACTCCAAATGATTATTGTATTAATTTTTTTTTTACAAAGGAGAAGAAAACAAAACACTTGCTAACAAAAAAACAGGCATAAGCTCTCTGTGAAGTCTGTTTTAATATCGAGCTAACACATTCAACCACTTTAAATGCTGACTCCAGGTCTTTTAATATATATTCAATTATCTTCCAGTGCCCTTGAAATTAAGAGCAAAAGACAAAGCCCTCAAAATGAGCAGCAATATCTTTTCTAATTTTGCAATCAACATATTGCTTTTGCTTGTGCTTAGTCTTTCTTACACATGAAGTATACCATTATTTCTTTTTCGTCTAAAAAAGCTATCTTATTCTTTGCAAGTACATTTCCTAACTTCATAACCATGAGATGCAGCACCATCTTCTATATGTTTTTCCTCATCTGTTGTTTTATCTATAATCATATAAGACATGCAAAATATTTAAAGGTAAATGTTTGCCTTTGGTCAGTATGTTTAGGCTATACTAACCTATTAAATAAAATTGCTAAATAATCACAAAACTTAAGAAAGAAATAAACATGAAACTAGAAAAGACTTCAAGAATCATGAGCTCCACGGGTGTTCAGAACAGCAGTGGTGCACTTTAAGTAGGAATATATACCGCCCAGACACAGAAGTTCTTACTGAGTGGATATATGGTGAAGGCCACCATCTGCAGCTCATTGACTTTCAAGCATTACGCTAATGCACACTTCTTGCTAAGCCAATATGATCTCTCTGACCATCTCTTTCCCACCTCTTATATAAATTAAAGATAACTTTTCCCAGGTCAAAAACTGGATGAGATAAGTAGAAATTGGGCTTTATTTGATATTTTTCAGTGATCTTTCCTTTCTACTGATAGTGGCTTCCACGTAGAGGAAAATAGTAGCGTTCTGTTTTCTTCTTCTTCTTCTTTTTTACTATTATGTTATTTTTCCACAAGGCAGTGCCTTTTTAAAAAAAATTAATAATTGCAACTTTGGGATTCTCAGGCTGTCAAGTTAAATAGTGAAGCACAGTGGCTGTGTGGAAGAAGTGTATTCTGGAAATGCTACTTCCGATTAACCCTTAGGGATCATGAGGAGTTTTCCAATGAGATATGGGGTTTTGCTAGTATTTATCCCCTTTCTAACTCAGATAAAAATATAGAAGCAAGCAAGGTAGCTTCATTGCTTCAGACAGAACATTATGTATGTATGTCTTCTGAGTAGACACTCAACCCATGGGAAAAAGAAAACATCTTATTAAAATCCACAGTGTAGCTGGAATGAGGCCAATTTCATTAAATGTTGCCACCATTGATGAATTCTCCTCATTTGTTAAAATTATTGAATATATATATTATTCCAAAAATCCATTTTTAGCAGAATCAGGCTAAGAACTGCTTAATTAATAATGATTATAATACATTTTGGACAAAGACAATCATTTAAAAATATTTGTGGATCGTTTATTTTATTTAAAAATAGCAAATCACAAGAAATAATTACTTCTATCCATATATTATTCAGATATCTGAAGGTGAATAGTGCAGCTATAATTTTTTTTAAGAATTGGGTGTATACAAACCTTTTCTTAGAATATCTGGATTATCTAAAATGGAGCCAGGGGACACAGCTTAATGCACAGAGCTAAAATAACTACCTCAACATTTCTAATGGAATCAAATTCTTCTTATAAAGTTAATGATACCTGGAAGAAGACACAAATTCCAAGCGGAAAAGTTGAAAGAAGGTATTTATAAACCTTCATATTCAAAGTTAAAAAATTCATCATGAATTCTTTAAAACTTTTATCCAAAAATAGAAGGAACTATTAATTTCATTATTACTAAATTATTATTAAACATGGGGCAATCAATGATTTAAATCAAGCTGAGCTAATTGAGAGTGAATTATCATCATCCTCTGTGAGAATATTGCTCATAAATTACCTTTGAAGTCCAAAGGATTATTATGCATTTATTCTCATAAATTATGACTCCATGGTAAACTGGATAAGATTTTAATATTTTAGCATTCATTAAGTTGTGAAGGCTTAGAGCCAGCATAGTGATCAGCAAGCCTGTTTTGTCCTCTAATGAGAATAATTCTATTATAGTTAATTGCCATCATTATCATAAATTTATGTAAATTCAGACTAACCTATAGAATTAAAGTTAATATTTAAACTATGCATATTTTATTTTAGAATTAAGGGATATAAGTTTGATTTCTCCTCAATATACTCAATATAAGGAACTTTAACATAATGCAAATAATCATTTTATTTTTCACTTAGCATGCAAACTATACAATTAAAAGCTAACTCACATAAGTTTATAGAAGCTTATCCTGCCTGCTCCTTAGGCTGTGTCATTATGCTAGTTGCTAAGCAAGGCAGGCACTTCAGGGGCAAACTACCATACTTATGGGGGAGAAACCTGAGGCCACCTTAAAAGAAAGTTAGCATATATTTCAAGTTGATTTTTTAGCTAAGAGACTCAGAAAAATTTCTAAGGATCCAGCCAAGCTCACACAGTCTTCTGGTGACCTACAATAACCTTTGTTCATTATAATAATAAACTATCTGCCCAGAAGTATTTGAGTCCATCTTTCCTTTTGGTCTTAAACTGAGCATGCTCAGGAATGTGCCCACTTCTTGGACTTTCCTATATCAATATATATAAATTCCCCAAGAAAACTCTTTTGCTTTCTTGGCTTGAAGAGTGTACTGCTTTGCACACATTTCCAGTGTTCTACTTATTTGCTGCAAGTGATTAACCTCACTTCATTCTTTTGTCTTCTGGTTGTGCTTATTAGTCTTACACTTGTTAAGGGGAGAACTCAATGTCTCGGTTTCAGTTGTGTGTCATTCACATTTTTATACTTGTAGTTAATAATGAGTGGTGCAGAAAGACTGAAGTAACTGCCGTAGAAGGCCCTTCTTCAGAAGCACATAGACTTCTTGCAAATGGAGTGAAAACTCATGTGGATGGAGTACTTTTATTTTTCTTATGGAAGACAATTTTTAATGAACAATTATTTGATTTCTAAAGTAATTTATTTATTCTGACATAATTTGTTTTAAAGAGAGAGGGACAGTGAGAGAGTGAGAGAGAGAGAAAGAGAATCAACTTTATTTAGTTTTTCATGTAGTTTTTGTAGCTCTGAGAAATCATTGTGTTCATAGTGCTGCAGTTTGAACTTGTAATAATGAATCCTGTCAATATATACAACTATAATGCACCATTAAAAAATGTGGGAAAAAATACAAAGAGCTGAGAAAATAGCACAATGGTAGAGCACCTCTGGGTTCAATTCTTTGTACCTGAAAAAATAAATAAATGCATAAATAAACATGTAAATAATAAATTTATTATAATATATAACAATGTATAAAGGAACAAAATAAGGAATATTTTGAATTAAAGGTAATTAAGAATCAAAGATTCAAGTAGAACTGTTTAATCTCCCCTTGGTTGCCTAAAAAGTAGGTGTTTCTCTTTAGCAATTTGACATTTTTTTTTTAAAGAGAGAGGTACAGTGAGGGAAGAGAGAGAGAATCAATTTTGTTTAGTTTTTCATGTGGCTTTTGTTGCTCTGAGACTCTGTTGTGCATGTGGTGCTGGGGTTTGAACAGGCATACTTGCGCATACCAGGCAAGGGCTGTAACCGCTGAGCCACTGCTCCAGCTTGCAATTTGACATTTATAAAAGAAATTTCCACTTGTAAAAATGCTGCTCAATCAAGAGTAGACATACACCAGGAGAAAAATCTTACCAACTGAGAGAGTGATTTACATAATAAGACTGCCCTTATCTTGAACATATATCTTGCCTTCAATTTCTCATAATTTACTTCCCCTACCTAAAGTTAAAAACACTTTCACTTCTGTTTGCTTAAAGAGAGTGTATTATATGATCCTTCATCATCTGGAAACTTTTTGAGGCTCATTTTTTCCTAATCAACTCCCATGCATATATTTGTAATTAAAATCTCTTTCACCTTTCTTAACCTGTCCTTTATCATTTTAGTTCAACAGAATAGTGGATCTTAACACACTTTTACTTAATTCTCACAAAAACTCAATTTTAAAAAATTAGTTTGTCCAAATTGAACCAAAATATATCAGAATAAGATTAAAATCTAGATATTTGAATTCAAAGCCTGAGGGGTATGCATGTTTGTGCAGGACAAATGTAGAAAGTTTCCAAATAATGATAAATGGATGTGCATATTGAATTTAGCACCTTAAATATTATTGACCTTGGGAGTGTTTTTTTCTCTGTTTGGTAATGTTTTTAGGTTAATATGTATGTTTTATTGTTTGGATAAGGGGTGTCTCCCTTAAGTTCTGGTGTTAATGCAGGAAAATTCAGAGGTGAATTGATTAGATTACGAGAGTTATGACCTAATCAGTCCATCCAAGTGTGAATGAGCTAACAAGGTGGTAAATGTAGGCAGGTGGTGCATGGCTGGAGGGATTGTGTCACTGGGGGTGTTTTCCACAAGGGTTCATCTTCCCTGTGCTACTCGCCCACACCCTCACCCCTGATTCTGGCCACCATGAGTAGATTGGTGTTCCTCCACATGAGCTACTGCCATAATATTGGACCCAGAGAAATGAAGTCAGTCCAAAATGAACTGAACCTATGAAATTGTGATCCAAAATAGACTTTTCCTCCCCTAAGTTGTTCTTGTTGGGTATTGTGGTCATAGTAAGAAAAAATTGGTCTAATACAGTATGTGCCAGAGTTAGATTTTTGAAATTTTAATCTTGGCTTTGTTAGGATTTTGTGACAGTTGTGTAATCTAAGGAACATAACTGTACTCCTTCATATCTTGGTTTCTTTATGATATAATGCAAAGATTATTGAGACACAGGATGTATTAACGGAGGTAGTGATTAATTTGAAACGATGCATCTCTGTGTGTGAATATGACCTTCCCAAAATGAGATCTACCTTTACCCTCAGTTACTTGTACATAATCTGTTTGTCTGGAGGCCTTGGGGCAGCCAGATAAAAATAATGTGATTTGGGATGGGCATTGCCCAAACCTGAGAGTGTCAGGAGGCTCCTCCTGTCAGCAAAACCAACCATGTAATTTATGGTAGGGGATCACAGTCAAGTTGATACAAATTGACCCAAAGTTCAACTAGGTGGAAATTTAGTTGATCATGCTCATGTAAGGAAATCTTAATAACAAATCTGTTCAGTGAGTCATGAGAAGTTCCCACAGTTGTCCATGCTTTTTGTCCATTGTTACACATCAGTTCCAGGAGGGTAACATTATTAGCTATGATACACAAAGGCATCTTTAGGGACACATTCCTGTATTTATAAGTGAGAAAGATGCAGCCCTACAAAAATTCTGTTGCAACTTCAAGTTGTTTTCCTTTAAATTCATCTAAATCACCTTGGAGAAACTTGTGAGGAACCAATCAGCCAGGTCACCAAATCACTGTGACTCATTATTCTAGATAACTTAGTATAAACTTGCCTCATTATAATACTTAATTTAGCAAGGCCAGAAATGTTCATATCCACCATCTTTGTTTTTCCTTATTTATTTTTCCTTTCCAGGCAGGGTCTTCCCAAGTTGCTGAGACTGGCCTCAAACTTGCAATTCTTCTGCCTCAACCTACTGAGTCGCTGAGATTACAAGAGAATGCACCATGACTGATGCATCTTTCTTTTCTAAAATTTGTTTTATAACCGTAAAGTGAGCATGTTCAAAAATGTGCCCACCACTACTGGTATTTTCCTATAAGTTCCCCAATAAAATCCCTTTTCTTCCTTTGTTCAGGAAAGGATTGCTTTTCAAAAAATTCCAGTGCTTTCCCTACCTACTGCAGGTAAAAAAAAATTCCCACCCTAAAATGTCCTTAGGACAATGGAACGTTAGCCTCTCCATCCATCTCCTGCTGAATCTGAAGTTCATGTCAAAAGCAAGGGTGATCTCATATGGCATTTTCCCTCTAACTTTGTAATTAGATCATAACTTTTTGCAACTGACGTCTGAACCTTGGGTAGAATTGGCAATATGGGTGGCCATGCCTTCAAGCCATGTAGTAGGCTACTTGGGGCAGGCTCTAACTGAAGATTTTATGGTTTAGGAGGAGTAATTATGATAATGTAATTATTTTATGATACTTGTTCAACACATCAAGCACCGAAGGGGGAAAATGATAAGTGTAAAGAAAAGGAAAAAAAATACCTTCCCTGAACTTGCTACTAAGGGAAATCTTCAGTAACATACTGCACCCTTGATTAGAGAGCTCTATTGATATCCCTTTATTATTTTATTTATAGCTAGAAGAGCAATGGGGGAAAGGTTACTTTTGTAAGAATAGTTCATTTTAGATATTTGCTCTGAGTACATAACCTCTGAATTTAATATAGTAACTTGAATGTAAAGGAAGAAACACAAAAAGCAGAACTGGAATATCTCAAATAACAGGTGCAATAACACAAGTCATTCTTTTTTCATGAAAAAACATCACTAAATTTCAGAAAAATTATGAGAACAATTAAGGATTGATGATTTTTATCATTGATGTTTGGACATACTTGGTATTGATCTTAGAGGACTGAGAAGAACTTCCTCCTCTTTGAAAACTGAAATCTTCAAATCTGGTGATATAAATTGATGATAGAAAAATAAGCAGGAGAAAAATTGTACAAATGTATTAATGTGCACATGTGCATAAAAAGCCATACAAAATATTAACTTAAAAAAGGGACAGTTTAAAGGCAAGTGTGAGACCATAGGAACTTTTGAGAACTCGCCCCCCCCCACTGTTGGGGATTGGACCCAGCTCACACGCATGCTAGGCAAGTGCTCTGCCACTTAGTTACATCCTAGCCCAAAGATACTTTTCGGAATGGAATAAGTATTTCATAGGAGAAATGATTAATAGTGATATGGGGCATAGTTCCTCTGATCTCTGGGTATGGGGTTTTATTTTCAGTCTTTTCTTCTGTAATATGAGTTTGCTCTTTCTTAGTTAATGAAATTTCAGCAAGAAGATGAAGTCAATTGTGTTCCTCTTTGGTGGATCTGGTCTTTACCCAGAGGAGGGAAATTTAGAGAAAAACTTTCTGTGCATTTGCCACATCCTAGGTGCTCTCAGTTTATTTTTCAAAGCAACCTAATTTGGGGTATAGTTTTTTGAACACCAACAATATATATTCTGTTTTGAATTACAGAGATTTGCACATTTAGAAATCCTCTCAAGCATCTTATTCTTTATATCCTAAACATGTGGGCTTGTGTTTTTTTCTATTTTCTAGGTATTCTGTAGTGCAACAACAAATCTTTGAATTGCTCATCTCAAGTCCATGGATAGGTGGTTTTCTCCTTCAAAGTCATTCATTTACAATAGCTTCCACTTTTCTGAATTTTTTATTTTGCTACACTTCTTGGTTGATTGAGTTTATCATTTTTCCCCAAAACGTCTAATCAATGCAACACTCCATAAGAATATGTCTTGCTATTCACTTCATTTACAACTTTATTTTATAATAATCGAACCACAATTTATTACCCCTCAAATTTGGTGATAACATTTTCATCTAGGTCACAATATTGTGCTTAATGTAAGTTCAGTATTATTTTGTCCCATTAAGTAGGAATTTCTTGATAATAATTTTAAAAATTTATGCACTCCATAAAGGAAAATTTTAGGTAATTTTCATGCTATAGAAAAAATGAAGTTGATCTAAATAGCAAACAACTTTCAAAACATCAAATATCATAATGAAAGTAAAACAAACCTATAAAAGAAATTTAAATTTTATTTACAATAAATTTAGAAACATTAGCTGTGAAAAGGACTGGACTTAATATAGCTTTATACTGATAACTCCTAGAATGAGATGTTCAGCCAGAATGTCAATCAACTAAATTGATTGTTTCATAGTTGAAAGAGGATTTGCGTGGCAAAAGATCAACAGAAAATTCTGAAACTTTCAAATACTTATGCTCTAGTTTTATTTCTAGCAGTCTTAGAACTTCAATTACTCAAAACAGCATGATAGTCATTATGAATGAGAAAGAATATGTTTTACATGCTTGATAGTTATGGTCAAAAAACAAAACAAAACAAAAATAAAACGTGAAAGTATTCCTTAACATTTCTTAGTGAAGAGCAACCATGATGTAGATGACTTACCTTTGATTTACAGCTCTATTAGTAAATACCTCTGATAATGAGTCAATCTTTTTCTTTACTTCTTAGTTTCTTATCTACAATACAGCAGATTCAGTACTTTTGAATTGCATCTACTCATACCTAAGTGTTTTGCTGAATTGTTCTGATTGCTATGGAAGAGCAAAATTAATAAAGGAAACTGAATGAGTAGGGATTTAATAGGACTTTTCATTTTTATCTATTTTGTAAGTTGAATCCTGCTTATTATTTTATTTGAAGGAGAAAATAAGGTCCGGTAGTAAATAAGAAATGCAAGATTCATTTCAGCTGTATGATTTAATTATGTTATGTAAGTTCTTTTCCTTGTAATCCATGATAAAAAGCTGACAGAGAAAAGATATAGAATAAATAGTTGTTTATGTTCAGTTGATTAGTCTTTCATAAGTTTTCCTTTATGCCTACATGCTTTCTTATTTCCTGCTGTCAAATCCATTATTTTCCTTTAATATGGAAATCTTCAGTAGATATTATGAGTTTATCATACTTATTTATTGGTGTAGTTCTCTCCATAAGAAGGCTTCCAAAACAAGTTTGAGCACAACAGCTGCATTTTTAGTGTTCAATGCATGGACCACAGTAGGTGAAATTGTTGGGGTTTATCATTGAGTCAAAAATAAGATAGAGAAATGCCATGTATTCATGTCCACAGATATAAAGTCGAGGTGAAGCAAATAACAAGAATCAAATTATATATTCCTGTACTAAAACTTGAGCTGAGATTAAAGATGAAAAAGATAAATTATTGAAAAATAATGTGCTGATTCTTTTGCCTATCAATTATTACTTATGATTTCTATATTATCAATAGTGAGAGTTTTTAATGACTTAGATGCTAAAGAGTCAGGGTGTGCGAAACAAAACTTTGTTAGTTCTAATTAAGAATATTAAGGGCTGGAACAGTGGCTCAGCAATTACAGAGCTTGCCTGGCATGTGCAAGGACACGGGTTTGAACCCCAGCACCATATATACAACAAAGTGTTGGAGCAATGAAAGCCACATGAAAAACTAAATAAAATTGTTTCTCTCTTTCTCTCTCTCTATCTCTCTCTCTCTCTCTCTCTCACTGTCCCTTTCTCTTTAAAAAAAAAGTCAAAGCTGATTAGATGACTAAAATATACCCAGGGAATATACTAGAAAAACCTTTAATAACTGATAAGTTTAATCATTCATTTTTGAGGAAGTTTAAGATTATAAGAAACTGTTATTCTCAGGATGCTATTAATTAAACTGATACTACATTTTTTCACTCTTTCTGTGCCCATCATCTTCATCATAAACATCATAGTCTCTGATCACTGAGATCAAGGTGACCAGTTTTATCACTTGACATTGAACTAAACATGTGACTTGTAATCTCCAGTGCAGTGTTACCTTGTGTGTGGGGTTTTGCTGTCTTGACTCTCTGCCATCACTCTGAAAGCATGCCCAGACCAATCTGCTAAAGATGAAAGACACGTAGCACAGCCAAATCACTGAAGTGGTCCCAGCCAAGACCAACTGAATCAGCCAACATCTAACTGCTGTGAGTGAGCCTACAATATAAGGATGAGGTCGTAATATGTGAACAAATACAACTGAGATCAGAAAAATGGACTGATTGATCATTGTCAACATGCAGACTACTGGTTTATGTAAATGTTGAATGTATTAAGCCACTAATTTGGGGCAAGAAAAATTGGTACAAATTTTTAATGTTTGATTACAAACCTTTGCATAAAATGAAATTTATTTCTCAACACCGTGCATTTACTTATCTCACAAAGTGATTGTAATCTTTGTTATAGAATTTAGAGGAAGATTATGGTTTTAAACATGAAGGCAGTGCTTTCTTGAAGTAAGACATTCAAATTCAATATTTAATAGTATTTCTTATGTTTACTCCATGGGCAATTTCACTTTTTTTACAGCAAACTCTTACAAAACAATAAGAATGGAGCAATAACTCAGGAGTTCTAATGTCTTACTCCTTGTACTGACTCTTCATATGAGCTTAAAACAAAACACATAAATTCTTGGATACCAATAGGATGGTGAACTATGAAGTTCCAGGAATCATAGAAATATCAAATAAACAACTTCTGATGACTGACAACTTTATAAGAGCTCTGGCTAGACAAATACCTACAGCAATCAAATAAATGATCAAATAAGAAAAAATCATATTCAAAATGATAGTGAATTTCATAGAATTTTCATCTACTCTCGTCCCACTCTTCCACAACGTGAAAGGTATGCACCACTCAAAGCAGCCTAATATCTGATTCTCCCTTGTGGAATGGAAGAAGAGTAATACTTGACTGAAATGGTCTGGATATCTGTGGGATTTCATTGGGACAGGCTGCTATCTCACTGGGACTAAGGTTCAGATAGTGAATGAGGGCATAGATTGGCTCTCAAGCTGAAAACTGCAGAAGGTATTGGTGGGCACTGAGGTACATGAGAACCACAGGTGAACTTCAGATTTGTGGATACCTGGAGGCAAAAGAGTATGGCCATAAGAACATAATAGAGCATTTACATCTCTTGAAAGAAACAGAGTTGAGACTCCTTAGCAAAATAAGTCATTTAAAAGCAGTGAAAAAAATTTAAAAATGAACAAATAAATAATGCACACACAGAGACAAAGACAGGGCCTATTAGCAAAAGACAGAAGAAAACTTTAAATCTTTACCTCAGGCTGATCTCAATCAAGACTAGACGCCTGTTAACCAAAAAAGATCTTCTATGCCTATCCACAAATACTGAGTGGTGGCCTTAAAAAAATCCTAATTTTAACTAAAGACAGCAAGGTATAATAAAAAAAGAAGAAAGAAATATGGGCAACTCAAAGAAACAGATCTCCAGAAAAAAAGCTGACAAAATATAAAAACATACAAGCATAATATTTAGTAGGAAAAGACTTTAAGGTAACTATTGAAAACTACTTAACTACAGAAATACAGTTAAGTATCTAATGGAAATGATATCAATGGAAGTAATGACAACAACATATATAAAAATAAGAATATAAAAAATATGTGTAAACACTAAAAAATAACCTAATGAAAATTATAGAGATGAAAAATAAAATTATTACATTGACAAATACAATAGATGGACTTAACAGCACATCTGAACAGACAAATTAGAGAATCAGTGACCTAAAACGAAGGCCATTTGAAATTATCAAATCTAAGGAACAACCACCATAAAAGAATGAAAATAGGTAAATAGAGATTTAGGAGACTGTGGATTATCATGAAATAACTAAACTTCTATTATGGGAATCTAAGAAGATAAAGGGAGAAAGAGGAAGAAAGATTATTTGAAGAAAGAATGGTTGAAAATTCCCCAATTCTAAATTAAGACAGGGATTACAAATACAAACAGATCAACAAATTCCAAGTAGCATAAATCCAAGGAGATTTGCATTGAGCTAAATAATTTAATTGTTGAACGACAAAGAGAGAGAATCCTGAAAGAAGGAAGAGAAAGTTGTCTGGTCACTTAAAATTGAAACAAAATAATCAATTTCTCAGTTAAACTTGCAGGCTAAAATCAGCATGTTGAGTATTGAAAAATGTCAACTGAGAATTCTATAACTGACAATACCATCATTTAAAATTGAACAAAAAATATAAAATTTTCAAGAGCAGGTGTTCACTACCTCTACACTCTACAGGGGATGCAAAGAGATTCTAAAAAGGTAAAATGCAAGGAGGCAAGATAACAAATCTAACACATAAAAAAAGTACACAGTTTTCTAGCAAACAAACACAGGGGCTAGAATTAAAACACTACTGCACTTTTGATTTAGAACTCAATTTTTAAATTTTTTTACAGAAATTAATAAGTGAATGCATAAAAGTAATTATAAGTCTATTTTAATGGGTACCCAATATATAAAGTATCAATCCAGGAATGTGGTCTCACAGCCTGCTACTTTGCTGAATTTGTTTTTTAACTCTAGCAGTATTCTGGTGGAGTTTTTTGGGGTCTTCAAGATATAGGATCATGTCAGCAGCAAACAGAGATAGTTTTTAATTTTTCTTTTCCTGTTCATATCCCTTTAATTTCCTTTTCTTGCTTGATTACTCTGGCTAGAGTTTCAGGAAGAATATTGAATAGGAGTGATGAAAGTGGATATCTTTGTCTTGTTCATGATTTTAGAGGAAATGCTTTCTGTCTTTTCCTACTCAGCATCACGTTGTCCTTGGGTTTGTCTTATATAGCTTTATAACATTTAAGTAATTTCCTCCTTTACCTACTTTGTCCAAAACTTTTAACATGAAAGAGTGATGGATTTTCTTACGGGTTTTGTGCATTTATTGAGATAATCACGTGACTCCTGTCCTTAATTCTATTTACGTAATGAATTACATTTATTGATTTGTGTATACTGAACCAACCTTGCATTTCTGGCATAAAGGTCTTCTCACCATGGTACTATCTTCTTAATGTGTTTTTTAAATGTGGATTGCAAAGGATACAAGAGCATAAAGAAAGAACCCATTGGATGAGAGAAAAGCTTTGCTGGCTATTCCTCCAATAAGGGATAATATCCAGAAGATATAAAGAACTCAAAAAATTTAACACCAAAGAAATAACCCAATCAATAAATGGGCAAAGGAATGAAACACATGACCAAAAAATACATGAAAAAGAAATGTTCAATAACTCCTGCAATCAAGGAGGTACTAATCAAAGCTAAATTGAGTTTTAATCTTACACCAGTTAGAATGGCAGTCATCAATAATACAAATAATAATCTAATCATGAAGGTTGGTGAAGTTGTGAGGGAAAAGATATGCTCACACATCATTGATGGGACTGCAAATTAGTACAACCACTTTGGAAAGTGGTATGGAGATTCCTTGAAAGACTACAAATGCACCTTCCATTTATCCTAATTTTGGGCATTTAGCCAAAAGAAGTAAAAGCTGTACACTGCAGTGATATTGGCGCATCAGTGTTTTTAGAACCAGCCCAGGTGAATGAATACAGAAAATGTCATATGTATACATAAGACAGTTTTACTCAGTCATAAAGGAAAATGAAATCATGTCACTTGTTGGTGAGTGGATGGAAGTGGAGAAAAATCATGCTAAATGAATTAAACCAGGCTCAGAATATGTAATAGGTAAAGCAAAATAAGAGGATAAAAGTGGGAATTCCATGAATATAGAAGAGAGATCAATGGAATAGAGAAGAGGATGGAGGGGTTTTTGTAGGGACAAAAAAGGGAGGAACTGCAGAATGAAATTAACCAAGTTATGTATATCCGTGCATATACCACTGTGAATTTCACCTTTCTTTATTTATATCTATAAAAGCACCAATTATAAAAAGCAACAACAAATATATAGTAGAAAGATCAGTAGAGGAAGGAGGAAGAGAGGGAAAAAAGAAACATTAGCATTGAAATGAAGCAAATTATATTCCATGTATGTATGATTATGTCAAAATGTACCCAAAGTTATGTATAACTTACTAATAAAAACATTTTTAAAAAATGTATGAACATACAAAAATTGAAAATAAGCAGGTATTTAAAGATGAGCTATCAAATAGAAACCCAAAGAAAGCAGCGGTAGCTATATTGATGTCAGAACAATAGATCATAGGTCAAAAGCCTTTTTAAGAAATAAAGAAGGATAACAGGTAAAGATAAAAGGGTAAATTTACAAATAGAATATGATAATTATAAGCATATCTGCATTAAAACATGAGAATTCCAAAACACATGAAGTGGAATTGATAGAATAAAGGGTATAATAGATTACAATTATGGTATAAGACTTTAAAATCCTACTCTGAGTAATGCATAGACCAAGCAGAAGATCAATAAGGAAATAAAACTTGAAAAATACTATAGACCAATGGGACCTAACAGACATACAGAAAGCTCTACCCAGCAACTGATCATTTACTTTTCTCAAGTGTTCATAGAAAATTCTCTAGGATAGATGATAGTTGAAATTTCTTTAAGAGAGTGATATGTTATACTACAAAAGTAGCTTTAATTTTAAATTTCAAATGGTTAAATTTATGCAAAGTCGTTTTTTCTTTTTTTTTTTCTTTCCAAAGAAAGAAGGACAGTGAGAGAGAGAGAGAGAGAGAGAGAGAGAGTCAGAGAGAATCAATCTTTATTTAGTTTTTCATATGACTCATTGCTCTGACACTCAGCTGTGCACATGGGTGCTGGGGTCTAAACCCGTGTACTTGTGCATGCCAGGCAAGCACTGTAACCACTGAGTCACCTCTCCAGCCCCGCAAAGTAGTTTTTAAAATCACAGTGAAAGGGGTTGGGGATTCAGCTCAGTGGCAGAGCGCTTGCCTAGCACACACAAGGCCCCTAGTTCGGTCCTCAGTCTTGAAAAAAAAAAAAAAGGAAGAAAAAAAAATAAAAGTACAATGAAAAAAAGTACAGATAACAGTTGAGGGAAAACTGTTAAATTAAAAACTGCAGAAATTAAGTAACATGCTCTTAGACAATAAATGGCTGAAAGAAGAAATTGCAAGGCAAAGTAGAAAAGACTTGGGAAAAAATGAAAATGAAAGCTTAAGATACTAAAACTTGAAAAGGAAAGATTTTTTGTGAACTCATTTTGTGAGAACAGCATTATTCTGATGCCACTACCAAAAATAAAGGGGAGAAAACTGCAGACAAATGCCCTTACTGAGTATTAATAGAGTTTCTTAAACATCACTAGCAAATTGAATTTAAAACATATTAAAAAGATTTTACATCATGACCAAATAATATTTAGTGCTGGGATACAATAATGGTTAAATTAACATTGCTGAAAGGCACTTAAAAAACACTAATACATGAAATCACATTCCAGGTACATGATTTAGAAGAAAACTATTATTAAGATGTTAATATGACCAGCTAAGATCTAGCAATTCAATGCAAATCCTTACCAAAATATCTGAAATTCTTTGAAGAAATAGAAAACACAATCCTAAAATTCTTATAGAATATAAAAGAACCCTAAATGAAAATAAAGAACAAAGTTGGAGGTCTCATACTTACAGAATTCAAAACTTACTAATGCAAAGCAGAACAGTCATAACGGTGTGGTACTTGTTAAAAAATGGACGTAAAATCCAATGGAACAGAATAGAGAGCTCAATCCTTATACATATGGTTAAATGGTTCTCAACACAAGTACGGAGATTTCCAATGAGGAGAGGTCAGTCTTCTCAAAAAATGATGTTGATATCCACACATGCATACTAAACTTGGATATACCCCACACCATATAAAAAAATCATTCAACAGGGACAAAGACCTAATGTTAGTGCTAAAACTAAAACTTCTAGAAGAAAATAGGGGAAATATTTGGCAATGATTTCTTGGGTCTGACAACAAAGTCCAGCAATGAAAGAAAAAAATTCACTGAAGTTTATAAATATTAATTATAAATATTTTGTGCCTGAAAAGACACCATAAACAGTGTGAAAGACACATTTCTAAACCTTGCATCTGATAAGGTACTGATATGCAGAATATATAAAGAACTGTAATTCAAGACAAAACATTAAGAACTAAATGAAATAATTTCATAAAAAAATTGTTCAAAGAAATTGAATTGACATTTCTCCAGAGAAGATGTACAAATGGGCAATAATCAAAGATGCTCAACATTGCTAATAATCAGGTAAATAAAAGTCAAACTCACAAGATATCACCTCACATCTGTTAGAATCTCTATTAACAAAAATAGAAAATGGAAAGTGTTGGCAAGTATTTTGAGAAATTGGAACTCTGGTGCACTTCTGGTGAGAAGGAAAATGGGCCAGCAAGAGTAGAAAATAGTTCAATAAATAGTTCCTCCAAAAAGTGAACATGGAATTACCTAATGGTCTAGATATTTGACCTCTGGACATATTCCCAAAAGGAATAAATAAATGGGCTACACTGACATTTGTATACACATTAATACAGCTGCATTAGGTACAAAAATCAAAAGCAGAGTGCAATTCAACCCATAGACAAATCAATGAATAACAGTGCGGTCTGTATATACAGTGGGATATTATCCAGCCTCAAAAAGAAATGAAATTCTGACACATGATACACCATGGGTAAACCTTGAAAATATGCTAAGTGAAATAACCATATAGAAGGACAAAGACTGTATGAATCCACTTGTATGAGATACCCAGAGTAGCCGAATTTCTAGAGACACTCACACATTAGATTTTACAGTATGGGGGTAGGAGAGAATAAGGAGGTGTTTTGTGGTTTTTTTGTTTTGTCTTTGATACTGGGGATAGAACCCAGAGATGTTCTACCACAGATTTACCTCCCTAGCCTTTTCTATTTTTTATTTTGAAACAAGGTCTCAGTTGCTGAGGCAGGCCAAGAACTTGTGAACTTCCTATCTCAGCTCAGAGTCCGTAGGACTGCAGGTATGCACCATCCTGTCCAGCTTAGGAGATATATTTAATGGGCACGTAGCATCAGTAAAGAAGATAAAATAAATGAGTTCTATGGGGGAGAAAGGGATGGAGAAAAGTTGATCAACTGGGTAGAGTTTCAGTTTGATAGGGCTAAGAAGTTCTAGTGTGCTATTGCACAGTAGGATGACTATAGATAGTAATTATTCACTGTGTATCTCAAAAAGCTAGGAGGATTTTGAATGCTTTTGCAATGAAGTGATAAATGTTGAAGAGTGATGTATGTTTAACATGATTCTACAATATATACATGCAATGAAACACCACAGTAGCCCATTACTGTGTGTCGGCCATGATCCACATACCTTTGGGGGAAACAATGACGCAAACAGGGTATTGATTTAAAAAGCAGAGAAGTCAGGAGGCCACACCAGAGTGAAGCCCCAAGCCTCTACTTGCGTTTACTGAAGATCACGAAAGGGGACATTTACTAGAGGATTAAGGAAAGGTGGGTCATCAGGAGACTTCAAAAGGAAAGTGAGTAGTCTGCAAGGAGTGTTGATGAAACAGGGTCTTCAGGAAGTCATTTCTGCCCCCAGGCAACAGGCTTTCCCCTTGACCTGACTCCCTACTTTCAGCAAGTTGGCCTTTCAGGGTGTCACCTCCCTTAGCCGTGTCTAGGCACTTGTTAACTCACTACTGGGTATCAGTCCTCCACAAACGCATATCCTTTTGTAATTTCCAAGTATCAGTTAAAATAAGTTTAATTAAAAAACAAAAGAAAGTAATTCATTCACAATAACCGAGTTCTGAAGATGAATGGTGATGATGACTGCACAAAGTGAATATATGTATTTTACGCTGCTGGACTATGCACTTAAAAATGATTAAAATGCTAGTTTATATACTTCTTTATCTGTACCACAATTACTCCACTGAATCACATAAATGACATGGGTATGTGAGCATGATATTAAAAATACATTATATTATACAAGTACAAATAATTTTTAAAGGATTTTATAATAGCCAATAGTCTATGGGAGTGTTATCTGCTATTCTTATTTTAATTCCAAAAGAATTGCCCACGTGAAGACAGAAAATAAAACTGGTAAAATAATACATTTGTACAAATTTGACATTTCATTTAAAGTGGAGAAAATCTAAAATTTAGTTATACAGGAAGCTTTGCTGAATTCTTTCAAACATATTTTTGTGTGCGTATATATGCGTATGCACATACATACCTATAAGTATGGATATATATAAAATAATATATTATTTTATACAAATATATTTGTATATGTGTATATAAAACACACACACATATATATACACACATTTTTAAAATATTGGTATTTTTAGGGTGGGATTAGAGATTAACACATAGGGATGGAAGAAAGGAAGTAATGAAAAATTTCTGTTTAATACTCAGACATTTCTCTGTTTTTTTGGAAACAGCAGTGTTAAAAACCATGTAGAAGGATTATACACTCATCAGAGGATGGAGAGAAATTAAAAGCAATAAAAATGAGTCAGAAATTCTCAGTCTAAATACCTTCTTCTGATGTCCTAATAGAAGTATTCAGTCACCAGTGACAATAAAATGTTAGATAATTGAAAGATGTATTTTTGCAAGACCTAGTTCAGTTCAGTGAAAACAAAACAAAAGCTAGCCATTTATGTCAGAGAGATATGGTGTTTCCAAGATTTCTTTATTCTTCTATTTGTGTTTGATTCACACCTGGAGAATTTTGTGAGTTTTTTCACACTTTGCAGCTATCTGCACTCAATATTTCCTTGCAAATAGGTGTTCACTTTGAAGGTAAATCGGAATACTTCTCTTCTCCTCATGTTTCAGAAAATTAGCAGATTTGAAATTTTGTGTATCTGATGGTAGTTGTTCAGATGACATACTTGTCTCAAAATTTAAGTAGGTATCTTTTTCCTTAGAACATAAATGTTTCAAGAATTTGATTTTAGTGTTATATCTTTAAGCTACAGTCTATTTTTGGATGTATTAAATTTTATTAAAAGTATAATATTTCTTCCCCCAAAGTGGAAATATTTCCCAAAAGCAGCTTTTCAAATAAGTGGGAGATTTTCTTTGTTGCAGGGAACATTTCCAGAAAACTTCAGAATTTCTTTTATTTCATTTTGTAGCACTGGGGATTGAGTCCACGGGTGATCTGCCAATGAGCTACATCTCCAGCCCTCTTTTTTTATTTATCTTTATTTTAGACAGGGGCTCGTTAGGTTACTGAGGCTTGGCTGGAACTTGTAATCCTCCTGCCTCAGCCTCCCAAGTAGCTGGGCTTGCAGGTGTGTGTCACCATGCCTGGCTGAACACCTAAGAATTGAAACAAGTGGATGTTTAACATTCTATTCCTCTTTTTGTTTTTATCTCTCTGTATTTTTCTGTATAATTCTGTTTCTGTGTCTTTCTCTTTATATTATTCATACCTTGCACTTAGAATTTAAACCACTTACTGCTTTATACTGTTTCCGTTCATAGAGAAGATTTCAATTTCTTAAAAACATAGGGAGATGTGTTAAGAGCAATAATCGCATTCTTATTTATCATGATTTTATTATATTTTCTAAAAATGTTGCCTTAGGTTTCTAGTGAAAGCAAAAGCTTCCAGGAATGTATATTGAGCCAAACTCTCCCTGTAACTGCTTCCTTTATTCAATTTAGCTAGTTATTGCTCCATTGTGCTGAATGGCTCCCTGGTGTACGAAAAGATCAGGAGTAGTGCCAAAATACATAACTTAGTCTCAATTGGTAATCAGACTGGGAGAGTCAGACTTGTGCATCTACCCCATGTCCATGCTGAAAATAGTGTTCTATACTAAATAAATAAGATTAATTAGAATTTTTTATCTGCTCATAATCCAACTTACCTCCTAAATGATTTAAGGTACTGTTATAGTATATTTATATATTATAAAATATGTGAATGAATATCTTATGTATTGTAAAATATATAAATGGCATACAAATGTTATACCCTAATATTTTATTGCTATGTCATTGAAGAAAGTGTGGCAAAGAAAAGTTAATTAGAAAAGAAATGTGATAAAGGCAAAAGTTATACAAATTCACAGAACATAGAGGCTTATGTGTAAATAAATGCTTGCTGCTATTTAGAATGCAGACTTGGAAGTATGTTTATATTGCTGAATTACAGAATGTGTAGACTGGTAGGTTCCCATATAAATGCTGAGGCTTTTAGTCTTTATTCTAAAAGTAACAAGACAACATGCATAAAATTACCAGAAGGGTGATAAATAAGATTAAATGTAAGTTGAAAAGATACTCTGCACAAGACTTGAGTGAAGTTTAAAGAAAGGGAAGTTTGAAAGGATGAAATAATTAAACAGAAAATGGGAGATTAGTAACAGAGAAACCTCCCAAATTAGTTATTGATTGGAGCGGGGTAGAGTGAGGTCTGAGGGTTAGACAACAGCTTTCTAGGCTTCCACATAGACACACAGACATGCAGACACACACACACAAAGGAAGAGAGGGCACCCAGTTGGTTAAAAAGTAGGTGGATAAGGACTGGATAGGTGGCTCAGTGGTTTGAGTGCCTGGTGTGCACAAGGACCTGGTTTCAAACCCCAGCACCACATACACAACTAAGTGTCAGAGAAACGAAGGCCACATCAAAACATGAATGAGGTTGATTATTTATTTTTTTTCTCTTCCTCTCTTCCTCTTAAAAAAAAAGGTGGTATAAATAAAAAAATAAAAATTAAGTGTGTGTCTTTTAGTGAGAACTCAAACTAGGAAGTAGTTATTTTATTTTCCTTTTAGTGCTTATTTAAACTCCCTTGTGCTTGGACACAGTCTCCATGCAACTTACAACATCTGCTTTCTACTATACAACATACCCTTCCTTGTCTTAAGCTTTCTTGCTGGCTTTTAAGGCCTAAGCAAATGAACATATTTACAGGGAGGACCACAGCTCCGCATCTAGAATATGCCCTTACCCTTGAAATCATCAGCTGGCAACATGGTTCATTATTCATCAGTGATAGGGCCACTGAGTGTAACTATGTCCTGGGCACAGTTGTAAGAACCACTTTTAGGAAACCATTTTGTAAAATAAAGTTCCTGTCTCAAATGTGATTACATTCTCTAGGGAAGAGACAAAAAGGGATTAGAAAGAACTGCACATTATGTTAAATAGTATTTAATATTAAGTAGAACAATAAAACAGGGGAGAGAAATTGGAATTCTGGGTCTGTTTTAAAATGTTAAATAGGGTGGTCAGGAGGAAAAGCATCATCTGAGAGAAAGATACTCCAGAATGATGACACAGGTCTTTCCAGGTCTTCCCACTGCTCCATTCCAAAGTCACTCTCTCCATGCCACATACAGGATTAGGGATAGTTAAAGAATCACGCTTACTACCAAATACCAAAAACTGTATTATGTTTATTGCTTTTGGACAAATTATTACAGGATATATTGGATTAAAATAGTAAGCATTCATTACCTTTGATAGAATCTATAGCTTAATGATTGTGAAGATTCTTCACTGGACAGTTCTTTATCATGAAGTTGTAGCTTGGAACACTGTAGAATATAACTGGAAAATTTGATTTCAAGGAGACCAATAACACATGGCTGAGACCTCACTTTTTGTTGTTGCTTTTGTTTATTTTTTTGCAATACTGAGGATGGCAAGACCAACTCTCATACTAAACAATCCCTCTACCACTGAGCTACATCCCTGTACTTATTTTATTTTGAGACAAGTTCTTTCTAAGTTGCCCATGGAACCTGTTACTAACCGATGATCTCAGTTTCTTTCCACATGGACCTCTCCACAGGACGTCATGGGCATTTGTGTGACATGGAACTGGCTTCTTTAAAATAAATAAGGAAGGAGAGAGGGAGGGAGATAAAGAAAGAGGGAGGAGAAAAAGCTAGGCCATGTCTACCTAATTTTAGAAATTAAATATTATCACTCCTGATACTTTTTCCTTTTCCATGACACATTTATTCTACCTGTTAGAAGCAAGTTACTAAATCCAGGCCATACTTAACGAGAGAAGAAAAAGACTCCATCCTGTAAAATGAGAACTTTCAAAGATTGCTTACTACATTTTTAAACTACTACAAGAGGGTGTAGAAGGTGTGGATTTCCAGTAACAAGTAAAGTAAAACAAAGTTCCATGAATTGCAAATTAAAAGTAATAATAATGAGGCTGGGAAGGTTGAATTATACTGTTTTTCAGAAAGGATGACACCCCCATCAGAAAATGAATTCCAGTTCCCTTTGGCAAACATAGCAGTGAGGAGAAATCAAATTAACAATTTTGTGGATGCTCTGCTACTAGGAGAGCACACAAAGGGCTTCAGTGTATTTTCATATGGTTTTATATTCGCCGGTCTTATTTTTCTTATAACTGAAATTTTAGACCAGGTCCATAAAGCCAAAGATTGTATACCTTAAACACTATATAGCACATTCATAATACAATTTCAAAGAGCTTTTAAGTATCATTGGCTGTAGAGGAAATTTCCTCATCATAAGCATTAGCATATCTACTTATAATTCTACATTTTAGGGCAAAAAATATATAAAGCTAAATAATAAGTGTATAAGGAATGAAGCTGTCAAGTGACAAGTGATTTTATTCTTCTCTGAAGAGGAAAATATCTCAATAACTAGAAAAAGAATGTTAGTAAAATTTTGATAGTAAAGTTTTCTCTCTCTGCTTTCTGGAGCCATGCCTTGAACCACTTCCCTCTGCCACACTCTTCCGCCATGATGTTCTGCCTCACCTTGAGCCCCAAGGAATAGAGCCCGCCTTCTATGGACTAAGACCTCTGAAACCATGAGCCCCCAAAATAAATGTTTCCTCCTAAGGTTGTTCTTCTTGAGTCCTTGGGTCACAGTAATGAAAAAGCTGACAAATTAATAGCTCAAATGAGAGATATAGGTATGAAATTATAGCAAATATTAGAAATACCATAATTAAGGATAATTATTAATTTTACATTAGCCTCAATTTGTACTGATAAACTATGTTCTACAGAAATTGACAATCTTAATCACTAATGTAGCATAGTGATTGCAAGGAAGTATTATAGAATCATAACAAAATTTTTTATTATAGATGTACAATGGAGGGATCTGCTGAAAAAGTTTTTTAAAAGTCTATAAATTATTGTTCCCTTTGTCTGTAAAATGGAAATAATTGTTGTCATAAAACTAAATATATTGATAAAAATGAGGACTCTGAGCCTACTTCCAGGCACTTAGCAAATATGTGATTCAAGGAAGACATTACTTATGCTGTGAAATCCACTAGAACATATGTTCCTAGACAATTTAAAGTTACAAAAATAGAGTGTTAGAGTGTACTGTATTTGATTTTGTTTGTCCCTATTAATTTCCAATGGTGGTTTACATTTTCATTCAAAGTCCTAATGCAAATGTTAATATTCACAGAAGGAAGAGTTCTTAGCAATCTGATATTCGACATATTGCTATTTTAACTGTAGTGAATATCAACAATTTATTTCAATTGCTAAATGTTTAAAATTAAATACATTTTATATTAGATTTTCAGGCCTCAAGCCAGCATTAGTTGCTAACACTTCTTTCATTTATTTAGATAAAATCAGGTCTTGAAAAATACAATTGAAGTCCAAGGAGCAGATAGATCCTTATCTATTAAAGAAAAGTGAACTATGTTCCTTCTCTATCTCATGTGGTTAAGGGTGAAAATTTTTTAGCAAAAAGTTTGCAGAGGAAAATGAAGGATGTAAGAGACAGAGTATCATGGATAAAAGGTTCAGAGCTTTTGACACTTCATTTGAATATGGAAATTACACCTTTACCCTTATACCAACTTTTTAAAATTCTCTTACAAAGCACTTCATTATGAGAAAGAAGAAGTTCAAAATCAAGAGCTTTGGTTCTCAGGTTTGGCGGCATGTCAGAATCATCTGGGAAACTACAAACTACAAAAGTTTGTCCTGTTTCCAGAGATTCAGATTTAAATCACCTGAACTATGGTCTGTGCACTGGGGCTGTTACAAAATCCTTGGGTGATTTTTTTAAAATTTATTTTTATTTTTTGCAATACTGGGAACCAAACCCAGGGTGTCTCCAAAAGTGAAGTTCAGTGACACACCCAATTTTTTTCTTTTTTTAAATTTTTCTTTGAGAAAGGGTCTGAATACATTGCCCAGGCTGGCCTTGAATTTATAATCTTCACCTTCCTCCCACAGCCTCCTAAGTAGCTGGGATTACAAACTCAAGTCAGCACGCCTGGCCTTGGGTGATTCTTAAATATGGGAAAGGTTGAGAACTACTGACCTAAAGAAAGGGAATGAGCTCAATCAAGTAAACACTGCAAGCCTTCCCAATACCCGATTTGGGATAAGAAAAGAGATTATAAAGTATTGTGATTCCCAAGTCAATAGGTAACTGTAGTTTACATACTATGCTCCATGAGTTAGTTTCTAAATATATAACTTGACAAGTTTTGTAAGCAAAATTATTAGAAATTTTTAAAAAACCTATTTATTAATGATTTTTCTTTTCAAAATGAGCTGCTTTCCAAAATATATTATTAATTTCCACTGTGACTAAAATTGGGCAATTTAATGAACAATATTTCTCTGTCACAAGAAGTGGACACCAGAAAGGAAATTGTATTTGGATTTTTAACTTCATTTCCATCGCCAAACAGCATAGCTCATACAGTTTTCAATGGTCAAAATTCTAATATTCTTGACAACACATTAAACAATATACTATAAAGGGGTCTATTTACATTTATATCTGCAAGTGAGAAAAAGAAATCTATTTTACAAGTGTTATCCATGGTTAAAAAGTTTATTATCATTACAGTTCTTGTTCTCTATACTCCTGAATCCTACATTAAAGTCTATTAAAGAGAAAGATGGTGATGTATAGTGTGCCCTCAAAGCCTTCAGAGTGAGTAATATTCAGCTTCTCTGGTGCTAAACACACTGCCTAGTGATAATGGTAATGATGAATTCCTATGCAGTCTCCCTCAGATATTAGGAAAATATCCTTAACTCATATTAGGTTCTTCAGTTTTACAGCAGTTGCCTGTCTTTGAAAAATACTTCTTAAGAACCAAAAATATCACTTCACTTAAACAACTGTAGTTATTTTGCAAAAAGCATTCCATGTCTGGGAATTACAAATGTAAACTGAAATAAATAAATGTGTGCCTTGTAGGTCCAGGTCCAGTCTTTGTTAGGCAGGGAAATACTACCATGGCTTAAACTACAGCTTTATCTCAGTTTTAGATGCACCTTATTTTGTAGCCACAGTAAATTCTTTGAAACATTTGTATCCAGATTACCCAAAAAAATATTCCAGACTCTGAACTTTCCAAGGATAGTCTTTGTTTGGAAAATTCAGACTGAATTTGCAATGATGAAGTGAGTCATTTGTAGAACAATGCCAACATAAAATAAAGATTGCAATGTGTTCAATATATCTAGTAGCTCACTTTTATTAATATAGTCAGTGAGGAATAAGCCACACTGAGAGCCTGCATGGTTATTGATTTTATAATCGACACATGTCCTTTCCTTACCTTCCCGCTGAAGTGTCTCTAGTTAAGATTCTTAAAACATTCACAAACAAAATACTATTATATGGATCTAATTCTTCTTCTTCCTTCTTTTTTAACATCCATCTTATATGCTGCTACCAGATTTTAAATCATATTAAATCATTCATTTCACTTTATTTATTTAAAAAGTACTTTCATTGAATATGTATTCAGTTTCAAACACTATGTGAAACACAGGATACAATGGTGGGGAAACGGTGTTTAGATGTCTACCTGCTGACTGTGTGCTCACTTGGCCTTTCCCCTGTACATGTGCCTGGCGAAAGATTGCTCTGTGGTCTCCCTTCCTCTTCTTATAAGCAAATTAATTCTGCCAGGTCAGGGCCATACCCTATGACCACATAACCTTAGTTACATCCTTTAAAGTGTATTAACTCCAAATATAGTCATGTTGGGAGGTAGGGCTTCAACATGACTTTCACAGGGAAAAAAAAATTCAGTCTATAACAGGCTGGGAAAGATGTGAGTAAAGCCATCTTTCAGTGTCTGTTGAGGATTGGTGCCAGGTTCCCTTCCCTACCATGGACAATAAAATCCATTGATGCTCAAGTCCATTATTAAAAAAAAATGGTGTAGCCTTTGGATATAAATTGCATGTACTCTCTTACATTCTTTACTTTTATTTTTTTTATTTATTTTGGTAGAAGAGACTGAATCCAAGGGTGCTCCATCACTGAGCTACATCTCTGGCTCTTATTTTATTTTAGTGACAGAGTCTTGTAGAAGTATTTAGGCTAGTCTCAAACTTGAGATCCTCCTCGATCAGCCTGTGAGTAGTTGGGATTACAGGTTTGAACCACCACATCCAATTGTCTTATATACTTTAAAGCATTTCTAGATTACTTACAATATCTAGGACAATGTAAAAGCTATATATATAGAGAGAGAGTAATGACTGTATCATTTATGGAATAATGGCAGGAATATATCCTGAATATATTTAGTAAAGATAATTTGAAAAATATTTTAGGTCCATAGTTGGTTAAATGCATGGATGTGGAACCCACAGATACAGAGACTGACTGTGCAACCATAATTCTGCTATCCAAAAACTGGAATTTTATTTTTTATCTATAATATTTCATTATTTCTTGGGAGAGTTGATATACGAATTCACTATGGACAACTCTCTATAAGTGATAAAACTGATTCTTTTTAGTGTTTTTAGGCATTTAAAATGATTCACTTTTTAAAACTCTTCCTACTTCAATAACAATTTATTGAACATAGGACAAAATTTTTAAAAATAGGACTTACTTTTGAAGGTCATGTGTATTTTTAAAGGCCCCATCCAATATTTGAGAAATAATATTGTTGCGTTATTGATTTAAACACATATTTTATGATATTCCTACACTAGATACCCATTTAACACATGAGTTCTTCTGGGGGAAACTGCAATAGATGAAACCCATAGTAGCTTATCTATGCGTTAGCATTACCCCTGATTAACAAAGTTTATACACATTGATTGCTACAGTTTTGACAATGTTTCCCCCTCATCTGTATCCTGTATCGCTATATACTTCTAATAAATGTGGAAAAAAAAGTAAAAATAAAAAAATAAAAAATAAATAAACACATATTTTATATAAATAAAATATGAAACTAAGGGAGTAAGTTGCAACAACACAGGAGAGTGTAAGAAAGCAATTCCAGATGTTTCAGTGCATCAGAATCTGAATTTGCTCATTAAGTGTTAACTCATTTTCATGAGCTCCAAGACAGCTAATAAGTTTTATAGATTGACTTATTAAATTAGCTTCCAAATCTGTAAAACCTGGACTTTGCATACATATAAAGCATTAAAGATGAAATACAAAATATAATATACAAGATACATTTTTTTCTTTTGTTGAGAACTTTCCATAGAGTGAGAAATTTGCTGAGAAATAAGACCTATTGGTCTCTCTCTGTTGTGAAACAACATAAAAAGCTTCAGAGTAATGTTGGATAAAGACAATTTCATGGAATATAAGTTAAATATTAGGAATGTACCCATGAATTGAACTACTACAGAAAAAATGGCGTGGATGACTATTGAACACAAGATAAGATATTCACTGAGATAGTTGAGTTTCAAGTTCTCAAGACTTAAGATATGGGGAAAGAAATGTGGTAAATTTGGAGATCACTGGACGACCATAGTGGTATTGAGTCTAACAGAAAATACATAGTTATAATTATAATTCAGATGGTAAGTATGGCTACATTTTCAAACAGAATAAGAAGTGTTAGGAAGAGGAAAAACTAGAATTCTTATCTGTGGATGTTGAGAATGTAATAAACATCATTTGGAAAACTGTCAGATTCTTTTGTGAGAATGGAAATACAAATACTGTATGGGAGAGTAATTCTCTCTACATATAGATCCAATGGATATACATACCAATATATCCCAAAGGGCATGCATGAAATGTTCACTACAGCATTAATCACATATCCTCTTAAAATTTGTTATTTTTGCCAGGCATGTTGGCACTTGCCTGTAATCTCAGAGAGTTGGGAGGCTGAGGCAGGAGAATCACAAAATTGAGGCTGCCTCATCAATTTACTGAAACCCTGTCTCAAAATAAAATAAAAAGCAAGACTGGGGATGCAGTTCAGAGGTAGAGCACCCCTAGGTAAAATGTCACACACACACACACACACACACACACACCCATACACACACATAAAACAGAAACACATATAAACAAACTATATAATGCACTGTATATACTATCAAATACAATGTAGTATACTATATATATTATGCTAATACAATGTAGAACTAGGCAAATTTACTTTTCTACCTTTTCCTCAGTGACCATATAGGTTGTTTTCAAGTTTTTGAAGTTTTACTGGACTCTCCTAAATTCATGTATAAGACATGTTGTAAAGTTGTTGGGTTTTATGGTTTGCATATCTTCAACTTTATCAGATATTATCATACTGCTCTTCAAAGTGTTTATGACAATATTCACATAGCATCTAATGGAATTTCTTTAAAATTCATTCTAATTTTATTTGTTGACAACTGTGTTTCTGTGTGTTCTTTTTTATTCCCTTGCCAGGATCATTAGAGTTCAAAGTCTCTTGATAATTCATTGCTATTATTGAATTTCACTTATTGTTGTATGGCTATTTATATTTTTTCCTAAATTTTTGTTGGATTATTTGTTTGCATGATCTGTTTATATATTCTATATATTGATCCATTGTTAATTATATGAACTATAAATGTTTTTCCCTTGGGTCATATTTTGTTCTTTCATTTTCTTAGTATGTGTTTAGTGGAGCTGTATTTATCATTGTTATTTTAATATTATTGTCTTGTTTATCAGTGCTGGGTTGCTGAAAACACACAGAGAACTATTTATATTTCACTAAGTGAATTGTTCAGATTGTTTAGAACTTTATTTCAATATTTTATGTAATTTTCTCCATATTTGTATTTTTATTAGACTCATTGCTTAATATTTTATTGCTTGCATGAATGTGTTTAGAAATATTTTCTAATATTTACTATTACAGTAAATATAAGCACAATGATACGAGCTTTGTTATTAGCCTTGTAGTCATCAGGCAGGTGACGAAACTCTTGCTAATTTTAATAAATATGAAAGATCTCATGGCCCTTTTTCTATGTGACACCATGGAGTACTACATATACTATATAAGCAAAATATATTTGGAAAGAATATAATTTATCAATTTGGACCAATCCCATAAATACATCATTAAGAAAAATAGCACACTTCAAATGCTTAAATAATATGATATATCTCCTATAACATTTTATAACAAAATAATGATCAATGAACAATCTATATCAAGGACACTAAAATAAATGTACATTCAAATCCTATTAATATGTATTCCTTGAACATAACTTAACTTATGAATAAATAACAAATATATATTTCCTCATTCTTTGACTGAAGCAAATGCCTTTAATATTTTGGCATTAATTTCAAAATTTGATGCAGTTTTTAAATACATAATCCATGTTAAGAATGTGTCTATTACTAGTTTGCTTAACGTTTTTACACTTTTTAAGTCATTGACCTGTTACTATTTCTGTTGATAATCAGATGTTCTATTATTTATAAAATCAATATTACTAGCAGTCAAATTCCACTCAGTAATATTTCTAATCTTCTTTGAGGAGTCACTCCTCTAAAATAGCATTTTTTTCATTTCTCTTATTGGCTCTAAACAGTCTTGAGTGTTTCTTTGGTGGTAGTAATGTCAACAACTGCAACTTCCTTGGCCCCAATTTTACTCCTACCTTTCAAGTCCAAGTTTTCCAAATCTTTCTGCTCCTGATTATCACAATAAACTTGTCAAAAGATAGCCAGCAATACCCATACCACTGCCTGAATATTATACTGTTTGGAAATTTCTTCTGCCAGATTAAGAAGTCCATTACTTTTAAAATCAGCCTCACTCATGGGGGTTAAGTAGGGAGAAACATGGAATCTTGGGGAACCCAAGGGGGGAAACAATGGAATACCATCAGCTTTGGCTTGCTCTGTCATTATACATTTTTTCTTGATGGTATGACAATTATTCCCTCCTAAATGTAAGACTATCTTAAATGAATAAAAAAATAAATGATATAAAATCAGCCTCACAGAGAGTCTCAGACGTGGGCAAAATGGGAATAACTTCTGAGTCACATTGTAACACAAAAGGCCTCTAGTTCAATTGCCAATAGAATCCTCCCTTCTTCTCTGAACACTCATTAGCTCATTCATTGCTGTAGATAGTCCTATTAGCATTCTGGTCTTCTGAGCTCCCACCAGAATCACCCATTAAGCTCCACTTACAACAATCTAAAGCATTTTCAGCTTGCACTGCTAAACAGTTCAAAATTCCTTCTGCAACTTCCAGAAAGCTCCAAAAGCTTCTAAGCCACGTGGTCAGGGTAGCCACAGCAATGGCCCCACTCCTGGTGCCAAATTCTATTGTAGTCAGCTTTTTCATTGCTGTGACCCAAGGACCTGACAAGCACAATTTTAGGAGGAAAGGCTCCGTTTGCTGGGGCTCGAGGCAAGAAGGATACCATGGTGGGAGAGTGTGCAGAGGGAAGCAGGTCAACGTGTTGCCGGTTTTGTGGATGTTGGGTTCGTGTTCTTTGGAGTTAAACAATGAAACCAAGGGACCTGTAGGCAAGTGGAGCAAAGAGAGTTTAAGTCTTGAGACTCCCTTCTCCTGAAGAAGGCTTTTCTTTCAATACTTTCTTTAAAAAATCCTCTCCTGGAGAAGTCTTTACTTTGTATCCCTTCTTAGATACAATGCTTGCTCTGCTTGCCTCTGGGCCCCTTGCTTTCATTTGTGGATACTGAGAGGAAACGAATCCAACATACACAAAACCAGCATCAGTGGCATGGCTCCAGGAAGCAGAGAGAGAAACTCCATGCCAGTTAGAAAATACATACCCTAAAGGCTGTCCCCAGCCACCTGCCTCCTCCAGCCACACCCTACCATTCTCAGTTGCCAGTTAATCCCTCTCAGGGTAAAAACTCACTGATGTGTTATGGTCCTCATTACTCAATCACTTTCCCTCATTCTTTCTGCTTTGTCTCACACAAGCTTTTGAGGGACACCTGGCACTCAAATCATAGCACCCAGTGTCCACTAAGAGAAACAGAAGACATGGGCTGGCTTATGATATTCTAGTGTTCCTGAAAATGCAGTTGCTGGTTACAAATACCCATCGGTTTCCACCACATTGCTCTCAAGCACCTCGGGTCTAACCCCTGCCACCTTCATTTGCAGGCAGCTATCTGTCCTACATTTAGCTTTTTTCTAGTCTTTGCTATTTTTCCAGTGACGACAGCATGCCAAACGCAAGCACCATGTCTCTAAGAGTCCTGTTCCCTTCCTTAGCATCTCCCTAGTGTGATGCCTTGATTAGAGTACAACACTCTAGATATTCTAATTGATGATAAGTATAAAAATGTATACCCAATCTTTGTGTGGTGTTGCGCTCTAGTACTTCCAGCAACTCAGGTGACTGAGGTAGGAGGATTACAAGATTGAAGTCAGCCAAGAAAATTAGGGAGACCCTGTCTCAAAATAAAATAAAAAGGTTTTTGATGAAGCTCAGTGGTAGAAAACTTGCCCAGTATGCTCTAGACCCTAAGTTCAATCCCCAAACTGTGAAAGATTAAAAAAACAATGTATATCCAAGGGTCCAGCTGAAGCAAGGCTATTTATGCTATATAATGTTGTCAGGTAAACCAAACTAAGCATTTAAATACAACTTATTGTACTTTCACACTGCTGATAGCTGGGCAATATGTGTCAAAAGAAAGCTATTTTCTCTTTACATTTACTCTCTCTCTCTCTCTTTTAGTGTTTAAAATGTTACTATCTATTCATATCTTGCACTCTTTGGGACTATTCTTGGAGTGGAAGGGCACAATCTATCACTAGTTCTCTTTTAATATAAACATTAACAAGGTCATGATGTGACTCAAGAATTCTAATGGTTTTAAGAAATGCAGGCATTTTATCAATCCAGGCTTTGATTCGGAGAGGAAGTAGTTAAATGCAGAGACACTGGAAATACCAAACAGAACCCCACTGTTATTTTTCACAAATGCGTAGGCTGACAGGTTGTTTAATATAAACAGAATAATGTGTGTCCTGACATTTTCAAATTGTCTAGGAACTTTTAGAACTGAATACTTCATCATGCCTTTGGTTCCTCTGTGTTCTTTTCAGAAAAATTTTCCAGACTGAAATAAGTGTATGACATTAGATTTTCTCCCAAGAAGAATACAAACAAGTCTACCTTTTAAAGAAGAGTTTTCAGTGCTTAAATCAGAGAGAAATTTCAGGTACACTTGCAAATATACATTTATATTTATTCCAATTTAACATTTGTATATATCAGATAATTGCTTTGATAAGGTGGAAACGAGGTTAACAAAATTTTGGAGAGAAGAGAAAGCAGCTTTGTTTCTAACAAGCACCTTACTTATTTCTCATGTCAGTTTCACAAAAGCACATGCATCAAGTAAGCAGAAGAGACTTGCTCTAGGAAACCAAGCTAATGTGCGTTGCATTACAAAAAGGAAAAGGAACACAATTATAGAAAGGGTGAGTAGTGTTTGCATTATAACTTTATAAAAGGATGAAACATAGGCAATCTCATTCGCACACATAGAGATTAAAATTACGTGTAATCAGACACATATACATAAAGCCATTTTAAAATACATTCCACCTGATATGCTCTGCACCTAGAGCATCTGCAATAATTATAAGTTTAATTTCTCACCAATTCAATTATATTACATTGGCAGGACAGCTGTTTAAACATAATCATGAAAATATTGATATCATCACAACAGTGGTTGATAGGTTTAATTTTTATGTGATATATAATTACCAGGTACTTGCTAAAATAAGTTTAGGACAGTTAATCCCTTAGTACTTCTGTGTCATTGGTCTTGAAGAAAATATTAAAGAAAGAAAAAGGTAAAATTGAACATTGAGCTCTAATTCAACCACTACTCTCAAAAAAAAAAAAAAAAATAAGCATGATCTTCACGAATTTTAACAAAGAAGTCCTAACATGATCATAATGTCAAAGATCACACAATGAACTGTTTTAATATGTAAGAGATCTGACTGAACAAATTCCGTTATCTTTTATTTTCTATAGTACTTAGGACTTCACTTACCTGATTTGGTTAATAGCTAACCTTATATTTGCAAAGGCTGGCTTTCTGATTTGCCTAAGATTTCCACTGTGATGGCCTTTAATTCCTTCATAATGCTCTCAGTAAACAGAACAATGTATTTAGTATCTTATTTGTAGTACATTTGCTGATTGACTTGATATTTGTACACAGTAGAAAAATATAACAAATAATAACACTCCAGGGCTGGAGTGTTGGCCCAGCAGCTATGGCACTTGCCTGGCATGCACAAGTACGTGAGTTCAAACCCCAGCATCATGTACACAAGAAAGTCTCAGAGCAACAAAAATCACATGAAAAGTAGGTAAAATTGATTCTCTCTTCCCCTCTCCCTCTCTCTCTCTCACTGTCCCTCTTTCTTTATAAAAATAATAGAATTCAGGGAACAAATATGTGACATCTTTAGAGTAAAATATTGATTTCTGAAATATTTGAAGATCCAAACTAAGTGTTAATTCTGAGAAATGAACTAAATAAGCCTCTGAACACAGTATCCCCCCAAAGAGAGCACTGTATAGTGGGATAGGGTGGGGAGACACTAGCTGTGCATAAAGAATTTTGAAACACTGAGAAGTATTAATTATGATTCATTTGTGCTTATTCTATTCTTGGGTTAACTTTCCTGGAGACGTAATGAGATTTAGTGTGAATTTCATACCAAATGCTTCCTGAATATGAATGCTTTCATTTATGAGTTGACAACAGTGTCCAGAGTTATTAATGTGAGTTGACATGACAAAGTTAAAAACAATAAGAAACTCACCTCAACAATAGTAACAAAAGTTTACAACTATGGCATATAAATGATAAAGAAAAATATAAACCTAAGATAATACAGTTAACAAACTTACATTTGGTTGATTTATTTCAGGTAATTATGAAATTGACTTTGCCTTGGTTGTTGTTCCTGACCACCAGGGATTAGTAAACGTTTTCTACAAAGAAACAGATAGTTAAATGTTTTAGTCTGTCCAGTCACATCTGGCTATTGTCTCATATTCTTTGTCTTTGTTATTTTAACCCTTTAACTATGGAAAAAATTATTAGCTCAAAGGCTGTAAAAATAGAGTTCTGGGGATGGATTTTTCCTTTATCATTAAGGAAAATGAGAGAGAGTGAAAGAGTCAATTTAAATCTATTTTTTCGTATGGTTTTTGCTTTTCCTCCACTTAGTTGTGTATGTGGAGCTAGGGATCAAACCCGGGTCTTTGTGCATGCCAGTTAAGTGCTCTACATCTGAGCCACTTCTCCAGCCTTGAATTTGACTTTTTTGAATGCAGTTTGTCACCTTTGCTTATTACCAAGGTAAATTATCAGCCTAATTATCAAATATTCAACAATTGCCTTTCCCTCTTCTAATTGTATGTGGTAATAAGCTTCCAAGGGAGATTCCAATGATCCTTCCCTTCAGATATTTACATCCTTAAATATTCCTCTCTATTTGAGTTTTGGCTGGATTTAGTGATTCGTTGATGAATGGCTACAATCCTATATGAGGCAACATGGTTTTTCTCTCTAATCCAGACCATTTCCCTGGAGGAAGCCAGCAGTCATACAGGGAGGTCCATGAAGGGAGCCACTGAAATCTCCAGCCAACGTTGAGCCATCTGAGTGAATGGAATCAGAATCCCCAGTACTAGTCAAACCTCAGATGACTGCAACTTCTTTTTAACTTTGACATTTTGCTTGCAGTTTTGTGAGATACCTTAAGCAAGAATCATAGAAAAGTAATATTGCAGTCAGCCCCGACTGATTTAGAGATCTACAGATAACCTGTAGTCAGATTTAGAGAAATGACGTTCTATGAATTTCCAAGTTCATTTAGTATTCAGGTCATTACACAGGATTGAATATAAGTTCCAGGAGGCTAAACAGATACTACATATTTTATTTACCATCTTAGATTTTGGACATAGTACAGTAAGTACTGTATGTCAGTTTTTAAAGAAATAATTTTGAGAATTATACACTTAAAATACATCATCATGTTATTCAATTTATTTATGAAATATGTCTGTTAATGACTTCTAAATTTGTAAGAATCCATCCCTTAGATCAGTAATTCTCTTTTTCAGTCATCCTGATGCCACTTTACCTAACAAATACTTGAAATAAATTAGAACAAAGTTAGCGTCTGGCTTATTCCTTTTCTGCTTATCAAACTCTGACACTTACAATGTAGTTTTTACTTTTATCATCAAATTATGCTAATTTATCATGTATTAGCTGTTTCTATTCTTCATCGTGTACTGAGCAGAATGATTTGAACTCTTGTGAGTCAATTTTAAGGAACAAAAAGATACAGAGGCTCGCATACTCTCCTCTTTAGGACAAGGGATCACCCAATCTACGCAGACACTGGGAACAGACGTAACGTTAATGCTGATCTCACAATTATACTTTATAAGCAAAACACTTTGAGGAAGCAAAGAACGCAGGTTAAAAGGAAAATTATTACAGTAATTGTTGAATTAGTTGTAAATTATCGACTTTTAAAATTAATAGTACTTTGACTTTAAATACGTAACTTAGTCTGTAAGGGAAACTTGTCATCTTATTTGTAGAGATCAGCCCACCAGCTAATTAAATAGCAAATGTTTACCTTGGATCAACTCATGACAATGCCACAGTTTAACAGATTAAGATTTACAGATTGTCAGTGCTAATGGCCCACAATGACTGCAGCTGCGCTAGTTTGGTGGCCCAGGAAGTGTGCTTGGCCAGGCAGGCACCGCATCTGCACGCTTAATGTTAACACTCAGGCCTTTTATAGCTGTAATAAAATTGACAATTTATGCACAGACATGCCAGGACCTAGAGCCAAGCAAGATGGAATCAGTGGGGTTGAGGGACACCGATTCAAGGTGCCTGGCAGACACATGTGCTTCTGTAGCAGAACCAGGAAACAGGTTCCATGGACACAGATGCTTCAGAAACCTGATTTGTGAAATCTCCACTTCTTTCCTCCCAGGAGACATATGTAGCACCTAATTCATTATCACATACCCACATTAAAGTGTGCGTTTTGTTCTTTATTCAATTGATTCAATGAGAGAAGTTGCCTTCTTGTATAGAAGTTATTTTCATTCCATTTTAAAAATGTAGAAAGAAATGAATGAGTGGTGTTGTTCCATCCTTTCTCTCAATCCCATTTGTTCAGTTAAGCTGAGCTTTGCTGCAAGCTAATGAGTCCAAATGGGGAGGTGGCAGCCACTGTCCTTCCTAGGTTGAAGCTTTTCCTCCATGTGGCCTTGTGAGGACTTAAGGCTGCATTCTTGCTTTGTTCTGCGGTGTGAGCAAAATCCCCAGTGCTCTATGTGTGAAAGGCTTGAGCACCTGTTGAGTGCCTGAACTGAAGCCATCACTTGGGATCCAGCTAGTCAGTCCAGTCTCAGCAAAATGTGATGGTGAGGACAGAAATTTATTTTCTACTCTCCATGCTTCCGGCAGGTGGAGAGAACTCATTAGCATAATAAATTTAGTCTCTTTCTGTAACTTGGCACTAGGAAGTATCCATGGACTACTCCACCCCTCATGCCTTCTTTGCTCTCCTGGATTTAGTTTTTCTTCAAGGAATGCAGGCAATTAATGGATAAATCTGTCTAATTGCAAAATTCAATATAAAGAAATCTATTTGCTCAGAAATAAAAGCCAAATCATCCAATTTCAGCTTTACCAAGAAAATGTTGACTACATACAACTTTGTGTTTCAATTAGGCTAAAAGCAGGAATAAGAAGAGTGATATTAATTGACTCTTTCAAACCTCAACAATTTAGCTTTTGAGAGAATGGAGCAATTAGAGATATACATTAGTGAAAGAAGTGAGTGTTGTTCAAAAGAGGATTTGCACATTACGGGCTTGATTACCACTTAATTCCCTACCTACCATGTGCTTCTGATATGGGTAACTATGCCACGCAATGATATAGGTAGTAACAACGGGAAAATAGGTCCTATTTTACTCACGTGGTATGGATACCTTCTAAGCACATCACGTACTAACCACCCAGAACTTAGCAAAGAAAAGTACTCTGCCATTTTTGAAATTACTTAGTGACCCAAATGAGAAGGAATTTCCAGAAATAAATAATACGCACCCTTCTTATAAGGACAGAGGGACAGTGAGAGGAAGAGAGAAGCAACTTTATTTAGTTTTTCATGTGCCCTTCGTTGCCCCCACACTCTGTTGTACACATGGTGCTAAGTTTTGAACTCGGGTCTTGCACATGCCAGTCAAGTGCTGTAACCTCTGAGACACTGCTCCAGCTCTAATATGCAATTTTGATAAGGAAGAAAGGAAAACTAAGTTTCTTGTGTGTCATGTACATGGTTGGTGCCAAGGACTGCGTGGTGCCAATTGAGTGGAGGCAAGTGAGGGTCTCATGCGATCTCAAATGCCAGAAGAGTATTTTGCATTTTGAGAAAACTCTGAAAACCTAAGGAATCTTGAGATCTTTATTTCTAAGAATTTCAGCTACACCTGGATGTGGTTGCTTCTTTTATTGAACATAATGTAGCCATTCGTGTGCATTCACAGTAAAATTGTCCTCATTCTCCTTGAAATATTTTGTTCTCCATACATGATGAAAGAGCCTCCTTCTGAACACTGTATCTTTCATTTGTCACCATTAAAATATTATTTTAATTAGCTAAGTTAATCTCCATGACTTCTAAAAATTTAAGTCACTGAATCAAATACACTAATACCCCAAGTTCCAAATATTATATCAAATATTAAGTAGAGAATGGAAGTCACCCAATGAATTATCTATTAAATTACAGAAAGAGGCTAAAGTGGAAGGTGGGCTGCAGTAAAGCAGGTCCTCTAGAGATGGTCCTAGTGCTCTGTTCAGGTCATTCCATTGCTGTTACTTGCTTTTCTGACTTCTGTGAAATTAGCTGTATATCTAAAGAATAAAATAGAACATTGTAGATGCTTCAACTATTTATATTAAAGGCAAAACAGTAGTTTTCTGCTGGGTGAGGTGTCATACACCTGTAATCCTAGCAGCTCAGGAGGCGGAGGGAGGAGGATCACAAGTTCAAAGCCAGTCTCAGCAATTTAGCGAGGCCCTAAGCAAACTTGCAAGACCTTGACTCAAAATAGAAAAATACAAAAGGGTTGGGAATGTTGCTCAGTGGTTAAGCAAACCTGGTTTCAATCCCTGGTACCAATTAATTCCCTACCATATACTTCTGATATGAGGAACTATGTCAAGGAACAATATAAGTAATAACAGAAAAAAAAATCCTATTTTACTCAGATCAGTGTGGATAGTTTCTAAACACAATGTATATATTTTTTAAAAAGCTATTTTCTGAAAAAGTAGATTTGGCAAAATGAAAGTAACTATTAAAACTCACTCATAAAGGTTTATTAGGAGAGCATTTAGGATGGCTACCGCATCAGTAATAATTTCACAGGAAACAAAATGTAACATACTAGTTTGACTACTTTGAATATAGAATCCATATTTATAATGCATTTTTGTGTTTCAAAAAGAACAATTGAGTTAGAAAGAAAAGAATATTGCTTTCAATTGATTTGAATTTCATGCATAAAACTTATGACCTAATTATAATTTAATTTATTAAAATTGAAATTTTATGTCTATAGATTTAATAAACAGGTGATGTGAAAATTATATAAATTTTAAAAAATAAACAAAAACTAATTGATCTAGCCTTTCATTGCAGTTATCAAGTACTTTCATTCCTGTGTCTTTTAATTTTCTTTTACTTATTTTTTATTAAGGAGTTGAGTTATTGTACAATCATAAATGCATATAAAGTAACAATATGATATGCATTTATTCTTAAACCAGAATTATCCCACATTTCCCACACCTCAGTCTCTTGATTATTCCATATTTTGCCTCTACAAAAGTTGTAAATGCTTAGAGTGTGAATTTTCCAGGATTAAATGATTGCATAAGTATTTTTTGTATTCTCAGGGGTAAAGAGTTTGCTATATTGTTGATTGTCTCCAGAGATCCCTCCCTATTCTCCCTCTCTCTTCCCTCTTCCCCATCTTCCCCCAGCCCACATACTTATGGTTGCCCTAGATTACATGTTGCTACACTTTTGCTGGGTCTAAGGCATGAGTTTGACAATCATTCATCTAAGCCTGGGTTTTGCATTAGCCTCCCTTGAGTCTCTGGGTTTGGCTAACTGTGCTCAGAATATTTATGTTTAAATACTTTTTTTTAAAGAAAGAAGGACAATGAGAGAAAGAGAGAGAGAGAGAGAGAGAGAGAGAGAAACAATTTTTATTTAGTTTTTCATGTGGCCTTTGTTGCTTGGAGACTTCGTTGTATACGTAGTGCTGGGGTTTGAACCCATGTACTTGCACATGCTGGGCAAGCGCCGTAACTGCCAAGCCACTGCTCCAACTTCTATGTTTTAATTTTTAATGGGCATCATATTTTAAGCATATTCTTTATTTTACTTTATACACTGCTCTATCAGCTCTTTTATTAAGAAAAATCATTTGGAATTATTTTTAAAAAAACCCCATATCTGTGAATAAAGGAAAAGGAAGGTCACATATACAAAATGTATTTTATTACATTTAAATTGTTGTGAGATGCTTTAGTTAGCTGTTTTTCTGCCACTCTGACCAAAGGACCTGACAAGAACAGTGTAGAGGAGGGAAAGTTGATTTTGACTCCTGGTTTCAGAAGGTCTCAGTCCACAGACAGCCAACTTCATTGCTCTGGGCCCAAGTGAGGCAGAACATCATGAAGGAAGGGTGTGATGAAGGAAAGCAGTCAGGACATGGCAGGAAGGAAAGAGGCCAAAACAAAACCCAAGTCAGGCCTCCAGTGTCCTATGTCCTCCAGCTACACCTTGCCTGCCATCAGTTATCACTCACTAAATGCTATCAAGTGATTCATCCACTGATTGGGTAAAAACTCTCCATCATCTAATCACTTCACCTCTGAGCCTTCTTGCATTACCTCATACATGAGCTTTTGGAGGATACCTTATATCTAAACTTTAACATGAGGGTTTTTGAATTTTTAACAGTGTCAAAAGTACATTTTTAGGTAACTAAGAGAAATAAATATAATACAAAACATAGGTAGAATGGATCATTCATTATTAATTAAAATATTTTAGTTGAAATCATCAGATAAACCAAAACTATGAGAGTTCTAGTAGAAGAAATTAGCATTATACTTTTCAGAATCATCCATACTGTAGCATTTATTAGTACTTTTTTCCTTTTCACTAGTGAATAACGTTCCATTGCATGAGTATACTAGATTTTGTTCATTCATTTATCTATTGATGGGTATAGTCAGTCTTGCCACTACAAACATTCATATACAATTATTTGAATATTTATTTCCAATTCTTTGGGTTGCATATTTAGAATTGAAATTACTGGATCATGTGTAATTCTATTTTTGACTTTTTAACAGTTTCCACAGTGGCTGCAGCATTTCACATCCCCACCAGCAATGTACAAGAGTTCCCATTTTTCCACATTCTCTCCCATCCCTGACATTTTCTATTTCATAAACATAGTGTTATTATAACCACCTGGTGAACATGAAATGTATCTCATTGTGTGGCAACGTGATTTTAGATAAAATATTGAAAGCATAATCCATGAAAGAGAAAAAATGTAAAGTACAGCTTTTAAAAATAAAACCATTTTCTCTGAAAAAGACAGTGTTAAGAGATTGGAAAGACAAGCTACAGACTGTGAGAAATCTTTTCAAAACTCAGATAAAGGACTGATATTTAAAAGGAACAAAGAATTCTCAAAACTCAATGATAAGAAAATAAAGAACCCAATTTTTAAAATGGGCTGAACTAGCCGAATGGATATCTCACCAAAGATATACAGACGGCAAACAAGCACATAATAAATAAAAATCAATATCATACATAATAGGGAAGTGCAAATTAAGCCAGTGGAATAACATCACACACCTATTAGAATGTGAAAGAACAAAAAAGAATGGACAATATGAATTGCTGGTGAGGATAAAGAATAAGAGAAGTCCTCACTCATTGCCAGACAGAATGCAGAATACACTTGTCTTTGCATGAAGTTTTCCAGTTTCTTACAAAGCTCAGAACAATCTTAGCATCTGGTCTAAAAATCAGACTACTGGATAATGTGATTTAACACCTATGTCCACCCAAAAACCTGTATCATTTTCTTATTGGTTCTTTATTCATAAAAGGTCAAAACTGGAAGAAGATAAGATACCGTACTATGGTAAGGGATTAAACAAGTGGATACTCCAAAATGAGCGTATTTTTTTTGTTTTGTTTTTCTTCAGCAATAAAGAGAAATGAGCTATCAATCTCAATATGACATGGTAGAATTTTATGTATGTAGCAAGGTGAAAGAAGCCAATCTGATATATTCTGTGTTTCCAATCACATTATTTTCTGGAAGAGATAAAATATGGAGTGATACTAATGGTGATGACTAGAGCTTTGAGCAAAGGCTGGAGGGTGGAAGAGGGTGGTGCTACTGTTCTGTAGGACGCTGTCTTGGTGGATTCATGAAATTATTTCCCTGTGAAAATCCATAGCAATTCACAGCACAAAGAAAACTAACAATGAAGCAGGTAGGAAGTTGGGTAAATGCAAGGAAAAATTTTAAGTGTGACTAAAACAATGTAACTGTGTTACCATTACATGAAACAATGTTACTGAAATGAGTGAGACTGAGCCGAGTAATTTTGGAAGGGAGTGGTGTCTGACGCTGAATGGTGAAAATTATCTCCCAGTGAAACTATATGTTTTCAAGTCTGATTCTGTTACATACTTATACTGGGATTTAAAAAGCAATAAGTGATGACAGATGATTGGGGCCACATTTCTCATTCTAGGAGTAATAACCTACAGATAAGCAAGAGCAGGAGGCAAAGATGACCCAGATGATAAAGGACTGGGTTTGGAGGCATTCGTATGAACTCATGTTTAGCTTCAAACAGACACAGATGGTGGTTTTGAGCACAAACATGTGGACACGTGCATATACACAGGCTGGTATACACGCATGTATTTCAATGCTTTGTACAGCAAGACATCTGAAAATCACTGAAAACCTATAACTGAAAAACACACATAGCTCCAGACTTTGCTCTTTTAAATTTTTACTGTGATTTTCTTTTTTTAAAAAAGATACCATTTCTCAATAAAAGAAAAGATCTCCTTGGAGAAATGACTGATTCTAAAACTGGGACTCAATGTAGAAGAAAATCCTATAAGATAATGTAGATAATCAGGAAGTGTTCAAAAATAATAAAATATCACATTGATAATGCACATTGAAGGGGTATAATAGCTACCTGGAAGAGTTCTCAATGACCAAATCTGGAAAATTTTTGCACAACATAATAAAGCAATATTAGATTAATTGGGGTATATGCCAAAGTTTAATAAAATATACAAATATAAATGAATAGTTAAATAAATAAAATTTAGTATGTTTAAGAAAAGAGACAAGTACTACATGCAGAATAATTTTAGAACTATGCTGGTATCTCCCACTAAACTACTGTCAGGTTTTTCTTAACTCCATTAAAAATATACTAAAACACCTTTACCTTTGGACTTAGCTACCCTCTTTTTTCCAGAACAAAATTCCATAAACAGAAAACTCATATTGAAATATGTACAGTAAAAATAACACAAAATTTGTCGTTTTGAAAAATGCATTTTAGCTATTGCATGTAAATGATATATTTTCAAAACTATTCTATACAGATTATAGCATGTAAATCTTAGTCAGTATGACATGGGATCAAAAGGGTTTATTTCAAGAGCAAAAGTATAGAATAACTGACATTTTGAAGTTATACTGTTCCTTGTGTACTTTTTAATCATAATATTAATTCTGATTTTATAAGGTTGAATTGCATGGGAGTTGACTAACTAAGAGAATATTTTTGAAAAGATTTAATGTTTATCCCAATGACAAAAATGTTGGTTTTCATTTATAAATGTTTCTTCTCTATTCTTCCAAACTGCCTTCAAATTTTCTAGGTTTGGCTTTTTTTTCCCCAACGTTGGTACCAAGGATTGAACCCAGGAGTGCTCTACCACTGAGCTACTTCCCAAGTTCTTCCTATTTATTTACTGTGCTATTTTGAGACAGGGAGTCATACCATATTGCTCAGGCTGTTGCGGAACTGGCGATCATTCTTCTTCAGCACCCAGAGTCACTGGGATTAGAGGCATGCCATTCCCAGTCGAAGTTTGGCTTTTGTCAATCTGTTCTAAATCAAGATATCAATAAATCTGGAGAATTTAGATTTTGCATATTTTGTGGCCCAATATTGTTCAGCAAACAGGGCAATACTGTGAAATAATGAAGCTACAAGCTTCTGCTTACTGCAGAGCTGAATAAGTTAAGTTTATGGCATGTGGAAACAAATACTGATAAGTCTATCGTCATTAAGGAGGACTGTTATAAAATGCCTTTTGCTTTTCAATTGCAAACCATCTAGACAGAGCTATAGACACACAAGCACAAGCAAAATTTTCTTTTTAAAAATGCTGGAGGGGCTGTGGAGAGATAGGCACACTAACACACTGTTGGTGGAGCTGCAGACTGGTACAGCCCCTCTGGAAAGCAGTATGGAGAATCCTTAAGAAATTAGGGATGACTCCACCATACGACCCTGCTATTCCACTCCTGGGTATCTTTCCAGGGGACTTAGAA